>CAXHKU010000927.1:0-18737 GCA_964017125.1 Flabesymbios commensalis | reverse complement strand
TTATTCTTTTAGACGTCAATTCAGACGTCAATTCTCAACCATTTTCCATCTAGTTTTGCAGGCAACATCGGCTGTTATTACGGCAACTTCCCTGTAAATTTGGCGAAGTTTGATTAATGTAAACTTTGCGAAATTTGATTTATTACTGCAAAAATTATTAAAGAGATAGTTGTGAAATTTGATTGAGTATTATTAAAAGTTATTCATTTAGACGTCAATTCAGACGTCAATTCTTAACTGTTTTCCATGTAGTTTTGCAGGCACCATCGGCTGGTATTACGGCAACTTCCCTGTAAATTTGGCGAAGTTTGAATAATTACTGCAAAAATTATTAATGAGATTGGTGATATTTGATTGAGTGTTATTAAAAGTTATTCATTTAGACGTCAATTCAGACGTCAATTCTCAACCGTTTCCCATCTAGTTTTGCAGGCAACATCGGCTGTTGTTACGGCAATTTCCCTGTAAATTTGGCGAAGTGTGATTAATGTAAACTTTGCGAAATTTGATTTATTACTGCAAAAATTATTAAAGAGATAGTTGTGAAATTTGATTGAGTATTATTAAAATTTATTCATTTAGACGTCAATTCAGACGTCAATTCTTAACTGTTTTCCATGTAGTTTTGCAGGCACCATCGGCTGGTATTACGGCAACTTCGCTGTAAATTTGGCGAAGTTTGATAAATTACTGCAAAAATTATTAATGAGCTTGGTGTGAAATTTGATTGACTATTATTAAAAGTTATTCATTTAGACGTCAATTCAGACGTCAATTCTCAACCGTTTTCCATGTAGTTTTGCAGGCAACATTGGCTGGTATTACGGCAACTGCCCTGTAAATTTGGCGAACTGTGATTAATTACTGCAAAAGTTATTAATGAGATTGGTGTGAAATTTGATTGAGTATTATTAAAAGTTACTCATTTAGACGTCAATTCAGACGTCAATTCTCAACTGTTTCCTATGTAGTTTTGCAGGCAACATTGGCTGTTATTACGGCAACTTCCGTGTAAATTTGGCGAAGTTTGATTAATTACTGCAAAAGTTATTAATGAGATTGGTGTGAAATTTGATTGAGTATTATTAAAAGTTATTCATTTAGACGTCAATTCAGACGTCAATTCTCAACCGTTTTCCATGTAATTTTGCAGGCACCATCGGCTGGTATTACGGCAACTGCCCTGTAAATTTGGCGAACTGTGATTAATTACTGCAAAAGTTATTAATGAGATTGGTGTGAAATTTGATTGAGTATTATTAAAAGTTATTCATTTAGACGTCAATTTAGACGTCAATTCTCAACCGTTTTCGATGTACTTTTGCAGGCACCATCGGCTGGTATAACGGCAACTTCCGTGTAAATTTGGCGAATTTTGATTATTTATTGCAGAAGTTATTAATGAGCTTGGTGTAAAATTTGATTGAGTATTATTAAAAGTTATTCATTTAGACTTCAATTAAGACGTCAATACTCAACCGTTTTCGATGTAGTTTTGCAGGCAACATTGGCTGGTATTACGGCAATTTCCGTGTAAATTTGGCGAATTTTGATTAATTATTGCAGAAGTTATTAATGAGATTGGTATAAAATTTGATTGACTATTATTAAAAGTTATTCATTTAGACGTCAATTAAGACGTCAATTCTCGACCGTTTTCCATGTAATTTTGTAGGCACCATCGGCTGGTATTACGGCAACTGCCCTGTAAATTTGGCGAAGTTTGATTAATTACTGCAAAAGTTAATAATGAGATTGGTGTGAAATTTGATTAAGTATTATTAAAAGTTACTCATTTAGACGTCAATTCAGACGTCAATTCTCAACTGTTTTCCATGTAGTTTTGCAGGCAACATCACCTTTTATTACGTCAACTTCCCTGTGAATTGGGCGAAGTTTGATTAATTACTGCATAAGTTATTAATGAGATTGGTGTAAAATTTGATTGAGTATTATTAAAAATTATTCTTTTAGACGTCAATTCAGACGTCAATTCTCAACCATTTTCCATCTAGTTTTGCAGGCAACATCGGCTGTTATTACGGCAACTTCCCTGTAAATTTGGCGAAGTTTGATTAATGTAAACTTTGCGAAATTTGATTTATTACTGCAAAAATTATTAAAGAGATAGTTGTGAAATTTGATTGAGTATTATTAAAAGTTATTCATTTAGACGTCAATTCAGACGTCAATTCTTAACTGTTTTCCATGTAGTTTTGCAGGCACCATCGGCTGGTATTACGGCAACTTCCCTGTAAATTTGGCGAAGTTTGAATAATTACTGCAAAAATTATTAATGAGATTGGTGATATTTGATTGAGTGTTATTAAAAGTTATTCATTTAGACGTCAATTCAGACGTCAATTCTCAACCGTTTCCCATCTAGTTTTGCAGGCAACATCGGCTGTTGTTACGGCAATTTCCCTGTAAATTTGGCGAAGTGTGATTAATGTAAACTTTGCGAAATTTGATTTATTACTGCAAAAATTATTAAAGAGATAGTTGTGAAATTTGATTGAGTATTATTAAAATTTATTCATTTAGACGTCAATTCAGACGTCAATTCTTAACTGTTTTCCATGTAGTTTTGCAGGCACCATCGGCTGGTATTACGGCAACTTCCCTGTAAATTTGGCGAAGTTTGATAAATTACTGCAAAAATTATTAATGAGCTTGGTGTGAAATTTGATTGACTATTATTAAAAGTTATTCATTTAGACGTCAATTCAGACGTCAATTCTCAACCGTTTTCCATGTAGTTTTGCAGGCAACATTGGCTGGTATTACGGCAACTGCCCTGTAAATTTGGCGAACTGTGATTAATTACTGCAAAAGTTATTAATGAGATTGGTGTGAAATTTGATTGAGTATTATTAAAAGTTACTCATTTAGACGTCAATTCAGACGTCAATTCTCAACTGTTTCCTATGTAGTTTTGCAGGCAACATTGGCTGTTATTACGGCAACTTCCGTGTAAATTTGGCGAAGTTTGATTAATTACTGCAAAAGTTATTAATGAGATTGGTGTGAAATTTGATTGAGTATTATTAAAAGTTATTCATTTAGACGTCAATTCAGACGTCAATTCTCAACCGTTTTCGATGTAGTTTTGCAGGCACCATCGGCTGGTATTACGGCAACTTCGCTGTAAATTTGGCGAAGTTTGATAAATTACTGCAAAAGTTATTAATGAGCTTGGTGTGAAATTTGATTGACTATTATTAAAAGTTATTCATTTAGACGTCAATTCAGACGTCAATTCCCAACCGTTTTCCATGTAATTTTTGCAGGCAACATCGGCTGGTATTACGGCAACTTCCCTGTAAATTTGTCGAAGTTTGAATAATTACTGCAAAAATTATTAATGAGATTGGTGTAAAATTTGCTTGAGTATTATTAAAAGTTATTCATTTAGACGTCAATTCAGACGTCAATTCTAAACTGTTTCCTATGTACTTTTGCAGGCAACATTGGTTGTTATTACGGCAACTTCCCTGTAAATTTGGTGAAGTTTGATTAATTACTGCAAAAGTTATTAATGAGATTGGTGTGAAATTTGATTGAGTATTATTAAAAGTTATTCATTTAGACGTCAATTCAGACGTCAATTCTCAACCGTTTTCGATGTAGTTTTGCAGGCACCATCGGCTGGTACTACGGCAACTTCCGTGTAAATTTGGCGAAGTTTGATTAATTAATGCAGAAGTTATTAATGAGCTTGGTGTGAAATTTGATTGACTATTATTAAAAGTTATTCATTTAGACGTCAATTCAGACGTCAATTCTCAACCGTTTTCCATGCAGTTTTGCAGGCAACATTGGCTTTTATTACGGCAACTTCCCTGTAAATTTGGCGAAGTTTGATTAATTACTGCATAAGTTATTATTGAGATTGGTGTGAAATTTGATTGAGTATTATTAAAAGTTATTCATTTAGACGTCAATTCAGACGTCAATTCTCAACCGTTTTCGATGTAGTTTTGCAGGCACCATCGGCTGGTACTACGGCAACTTCCGTGTAAATTTGGCGAAGTTTGATTAATTATTGCAGAAGTTATTAATGAGCTTGGTGTGAAATTTGATTGACTATTATTAAAAGTTATTCATTTAGACGTCAATTCAGACGTCAATTCTCAACCGTTTTCCATGCAGTTTTGCAGGCAACATTGGCTTTTATTACGGCAACTTCCCTGTAAATTTGGCGAAGTTTGATTAATTACTGCATAAGTTATTAATGAGATTGGTGTAAAATTTGATTGAGTATTATTAAAAGTTATTCATTTAGACGTCAATGCAGACGTCAATTCTCAACCGTTTTCCATGTAGTTTTGAAGGCAACATCGGCTGTTATTACGGCAACTTGCCTGTAAATTTGGCGAAGTTTGATTAATGTAAACTTTGCGAAGTTTGATTTATTACTGCAAAAATTATTAAACAGATTGTTGTGAAATTTGATTGAGTATTATTAAAAGTTATTCATTTAAACGTCAATTCAGACGTCACTTCTCAACTGTTTTCCATGTAATTTTGCAGACACCATCGGCTGATATTACGGCAACTTCCCTGTAAATTTGACGAAGTTTGATCAATTACTGCAAAAGTTATTAATGAGATTGGTGTGAAATTTGATTGAGTATTATTAAAAGTTATTCATTTAGACGTCAATTCAGACGTCAATTCTCAACCGTTTTCGATGTAGTTTTGCAGACACCATCGGCTGGTATTACGGCAACTTCCGTGTGAATTTTGCGAAGTTTGATTAATTATCGCAGAAGTTAATAATGAGTTTTTTGGTGTGAAATTTGATTGACTATTATTAAAAGTTATTCATTTAGACGTCAATTCAGACGTCGATTCTCAACCGTTTTCCATGTAGTTTTGCAGGCAACATTGGCTGTTATTACGGCAACTTCCCTGTAAATTTGGCGAAGTTTGATTAATTACTGCAAAAGTTATTAATGAGATTGGTGTGAAATTTGATTGAGTATTATCAAAAGTTATTCATTTAGACGTCAATTCAGACGTCAATTCTCAACCGTTTTTGATGTAGTTTTGCAGGCACCAAGGGCTGGTATTACGGCAACTTCCGTGTGAATTTGGCGAAGTTTGATTAATAATCGCAGAAGTTATTAATGAGCTTGGTGTGAAATTTGATTGACTATTATTAAAAGTTATTCATTTAGACGTCAATTCAGACGTCGATTCTCAACCGTTTTCCATGTAGTTTTGCAGGCAACATTGGTTGTTATTACGGCAACTCCCCTGTAAATTTGGCGAAGTTTGATTAATTACTGCAAAAGTTATTAATGAGATTGGTGTGAAATTTGATTGAGTATTATCAAAAGTTATTCATTTAGACGTCAATTTAGACGTCAATTCTCAACCGTTTTCGATGTACTTTTGCAGGCACCATCGGCTGGTATAACGGCAACTTCCGTGTAAATTTGGCGAATTTTGATTATTTATTGCAGAAGTTATTAATGAGCTTGGTGTAAAATTTGATTGAGTATTATTAAAAGTTATTCATTTAGACTTCAATTCAGACGTCAATACTCAACCGTTTTCGATGTAGTTTTGCAGGCAACATTGGCTGGTATTACGGCAATTTCCGTGTAAATTTGGCGAATTTTGATTAATTATTGCAGAAGTTATTAATGAGATTGGTGTAAAATTTGATTGACTATTATTAAAAGTTATTCATTTAGACGTCAATTAAGACGTCAATTCTCGACCGTTTTCCATGTAATTTTGTAGGCACCATCGGCTGGTATTACGGCAACTGCCCTGTAAATTTGGCGAAGTTTGATTAATTACTGCAAAAGTTAATAATGAGATTGGTGTGAAATTTGATTAAGTATTATTAAAAGTTACTCATTTAGACGTCAATTCAGACGTCAATTCTCAACTGTTTTCCATGTAATTTTGCAGGCAACATCACCTTTTATTACGTCAACTTCCCTGTGAATTGGGCGAAGTTTGATTAATTACTGCATAAGTTATTAGTGAGATTGGTGTAAAATTTGATTGAGTATTATTAAAAATTATTCTTTTAGACGTCAATTCAGACGTCAATTCTCAACCATTTTCCATCTAGTTTTGCAGGCAACATCGGCTGTTATTACGGCAACTTCCCTGTAAATTTGGCGAAGTTTGATTAATGTAAACTTTGCGAAATTTGATTTATTACTGCAAAAATTATTAAAGAGATAGCTGTGAAATTTGATTGAGTATTATTAAAAGTTATTCATTTAGACGTCAATTCAGACGTCAATTCTCAACCGTTTTCGATGTAGTTTTGCAGGCACCATCGGCTGGTACTGCGGCAACTTCCGTGTAAATTTGGCGAAGTTTGATTAATTATTGCAGAAGTTATTGATGAGCTTGGTGTGAAATTTGATTGACTATTATTAAAAGTTATTCATTTAGACGTCAATTCAGACGTCAATTCTCAACCGTTTTCCATGCAGTTTTGCAGGCAACATTGGCTTTTATTACGGCAACTTCCCTGTAAATTTGGCGAAGTTTGATTAATTACTGCATAAGTTATTAATGAGATTGGTGTAAAATTTGATTGAGTAATATTAAAAGTTATTCATTTAGACGTCAATGCAGACGTCAATTCTCAACCGTTTTCCTTGCAGTTTTGAAGGCAACATCGGCTGTTATTACGGCAACTTCCCTGTAAATTTGGCGAAGTTTGATTAATGTAAACTTTGCGAAGTTTGATTTATTACTGCAAAAATTATTAAACAGATTGTTGTGAAATTTGATTGAGTATTATTAAAAGTTATTCATTTAAACGTCAATTCAGACGTCACTTCTCAACTGTTTTCCATGTAATTTTGCAGACACCATCGGCTGGTATTACGGCAACTTCCCTGTAAATTTGACGAAGTTTGATCAATTACTGCAAAAGTTATTAATGAGATTGGTGTGAAATTTGATTGAGTATTATTAAAAGTTATTCATTTAGACGTCAATTAAGACGTCAATTCTCAACCGTTTTTGATGTAGTTTTGCAGGCACCATCGGCTGGTATTACGGCTACTTCCGTGTAAATTTGGCGAAGTATGATTAATTATTGCAGAAGTTAATAATGAGATCGGTGTGAAATTTGATTGAGTATTATTAAAAGTTATTCATTTAGACGTCAATTCAGACGTCAATTCTCGACCGTTTTCCATGTAATTTTGTAGGCACCATCCGCTGGTATTACGGCAACTGCCCTGTAAATTTGGCGAAGTATGATTAATTATTGCAGAAGTTATTAATAAGATTGGTTTGAAATTTGATTGAGTATTATTAAAAGTTATTCATTTAGACGTCAATTCAGACGTCAATTCTCAACCGTTTTCGATGTACTTTTGCAGGCACCATCGGCTGGTATATCGGCAACTTCCGTGTAAATTTGGCGAATTTAGATTAATTATTGCAGAAGTTATTAATGAGATTGGTGTACAATTTGATTGACTATTATTAAAAGTTATTCATTTAGACGTCAATTCAGACGTCAATTCTCAACCGTTTTTCATGTAATTTTGTAGGCACCATTGGCTGGTATTACGGCAATTGCCCTGTAAATTTGGCGAAGTGTGATTAATTACTGCAAAAATTAATAATGAGATTGGTGTGAAATTTGATTAAGTATTATTAAAAGTTACTCATGTAGACGTCAATTCAGACGTCAATTATCAATTGTTTTCCATGTAGTTTTGCAGGCAACATCACCTTTTATCACGTCAACTTCCCTGTAAATTTGGCGAAGTTTGATTAATTACTGCATAAGTTATTAATGAGATTGGTGTAAAATTTGATTGAGTATTATTAAAAGTTATTCATTCAGACGTCAATTCAGACGTCAATTCTTAACTGTTTTCCATGTAGTTTTGCAGGCACCATCGGCTGGTATTACGGCAACTTCCCTGTAAATTTGGCGAAGTTTGATTAATTACTGCAAAAATTATTAATGAGATTGGTGAAATTTGATTGAGTATTATTAAAAGTTATTCATTTAGACGTCAATTCAGACGTCAATTCTCAACCGTTTTCCATCTAGTTTTGCAGGCAACATCGGCTGTTATTACGGCAACTTCCCTGTAAATTTGGCGAAGTTTGATTAATGTAAACTTTGCGAAGTTTGATTTATTACTGCAAAAATTATTAAAGAGATAGTTGTGAGATTTGATTGAGTATTATTAAAAGTTATTCATTTAGACGTCAATTCAGACGTCAATTCTTAACTGTTTTCCATGTAGTTTTGCAGGCACCATCGGCTGGTATTACGGCAACTTCGTTGTAAATTTGGCGAAGTTTGATTAATTACTGCAAAAATTATTAATGAGCTTGGTGTGAAATTTGATTGACTATTATTAAAAGTTATTCATTTAGACGTCAATTCAGACGTCAATTCTCAACCGTTTTCCATGTAGTTTTGAAGGCAACATTGGCTTTTATTACGGCAACTTCCCTGTAAATTTGGCAAATTTTGATTAATTACTGCAAAAGTTATTGATGAGATTGGTGTGAAATTTGATTGAGTATTATTAAAAGTTATTCATTTAGACGTCAATTCAGATGTCAATTCTCAACCGTTTTCGATGTAGTTTTGAAGGCACCATCGGCTGGTATTACGTCAACTTCCCTGTAAATTGGGCGAAGTTTGATTAATTACTGCATAAGTTATTAATGAGATTGGTGTAAAATTTGATTGAGTATTATTAAAAATTATTCATTTAGACGTCAATTCAGACGTCAATTCTTAACTGTTTTCCATGTAGTTTTTGCAGGCACCATGGGCTGGTATTACGGCAACTTCCCTGTAAATTTGGCGAAGTTTGATTAATTACTGCAAAAATTATTAATGAGATTGGTGAAATTTGATTGAGTATTATTAAAAGTTATCCATTTAGACGTCAATTCAGACGTCAATTCTCAAACGTTTTCCATCTAGTTTTGCAGGCAACATCGGCTGTTATTACGGCAACTTCTCTGTAAAATTGGCGAAGTTTGATTAATGTAAACTTTGCGAAGTTTGATTTATTACTGCAAAAATTATTAAAGAGATAGTTGTGAAATTTGATTGAGTATTATTAAAAGTTATTCATTTAGACGTCAATTCAGACGTCAATTCTTAACTGTTTTCGATGTAGTTTTGCAGGCACCATCGGCTGGTATTACGGCAACTTCGTTGTAAATTTGGCGAAGTTTGATTAATTACTGCAAAAATTATTAATGAGCTTGGTGTGAAATTTGATTGACTATTATTAAAAGTTATTCGCTTAGACGTCAATTCAGACGTCAATTCTTAACCGTTTTCCATGTAGTTTTTGCAGGCAACATTGGCTTTTATTACGGCAACTTCCCTGTAAATTTGGCAAAGTTTGATTAATTACTGCAAAAGTTATTGATGAGATTGGTGTGAAATTTGATTGAGTATTATTAAAAGTTATTCATTTAGACGTCAATTCAGACGTCAATTCTCAACCGTTTTCCATCTAGTTTTGCAGGCAACATCGGCTGTTATTACGGCAACTTCTCTGTAAAATTGGCGAAGTTTGATTAATGTAAACTTTGCGAAGTTTGATTTATTACTGCAAAAATTATTAAAGAGATAGTTGTGAAATTTGATTGAGTATTATTAAAAATTATTCATTTAGACGTCAATTCAGACGTCAATTCTTAACTGTTTTCCATGTAGTTTTGCAGGCACCATCGGCTGGTATTACGGCAACTTCCCTGTAAATTTGGCGAAGTTTGATTAATTACTGCAAAAATTATTAAAGAGATTGGTGAAATTTGAATTGAGTGTTATTAAAAGTTATTCATTAGACGTCAATTCAGACGTCAATTCTCAACCGTTTTCCATCTAGTTTTGCAGGCAACATCGGCTGTTATTACGGCAACTTCCCTGTAAATTTGGCGAAGCTTGATTAATGTAAACTTTGCGAAATTTGATTTATTACTGCAAAATTATTAAAGAGATAGTTGTGAAATTTGATTGAGTATTATTAAAAAGTTATTCATTTAGACGTCAATTCAGACGTCAATTCTTAACTGTTTTCCATGTAGTTTTGCAGGCACCATCGGCTGGTATTACGGCAACTTCGCTGTAAATTTGGCGAAGTTTGATTAATTACTGCAAAAATTAATAATGAGCTTGGTGTGAAATTTGATTGACTATTATTAAAAGTTATTCATTTAGACGTCAATTCAGACGTCAATTCTAAACCGTTTTCCATCTAGTTTTGCAGGCAACATCGGCTGTTATTACGGCAACTTCCCTGTAAATTTGGCGAAGCCTTGATTAATGTAAACTTTGCGAAATTTGATTTATTACTGCAAAAATTATTAAAGAGATAGTTGTGAAATTTGATTGAGTATTATTAAAAGTTATTCATTTAGACGTCAATTCAGACGTCAATTCTTAACTGTTTTCCATGTAGTTTTGCAGGCACCATCGGCTGGTATTACGGCAACTTCCCTGTAAATTTGGCGAAGTTTGATTAATTACTGCAAAAATTATTAATGAGATTGGTGTGAGTATTATTAAAAGTTATTCATTTAGACGTCAATTCAGACGTCAATTCTCAACCGTTTTCCAAGTAGTTTTGCAGGCAACATTGGCTGTTATTACGGCAGCTTCCCTGTAAATTTGGCGAAGTCTGATTAATTACTGCAAAAGTTATTAGTGAGATTGGTGTGAAATTTGATTGAGTATTATTAAAAGTTATTCATTTAGACGTCAATTCAGACGTCAATTCTCAACCGTTTTCCATGTAGTTTTGCAGGCAACATTGTCAGTTATTACGGCAACTTCCCTGCAAATTTGGCGAAGTTTGATCAATTACTGCAAAAGTTATTAATGAGATTGGTGTGAAATTTGATTGAGTATTATTAAAAGTTATTCATTTAGACGTCAATTAAGACGTCAATTCTCAACCGTTTTTGATGTAGTTTTGCAGGCACCATCGGCTGGTATTACGGCTACTTCCGTGTAAATTTGGCGAAGTATGATTAATTATTGCAGAAGTTATTAATGAGATTGGTGTGAAATTTGATTGAGTATTATTAAAAGTTATTCATTTAGACGTCAATTCAGACGTCAATTCTCGACCGTTTTCCATGTAATTTTGTAGGCACCATCGGCTGGTATTACGGCAACTGCCCCGTAAATTTGGCGAAGTATGATTAATTATTGCAGAAGTTAATAATGAGATTGGTGTGAAATTTGATTAAGTATTATTAAAAGTTACTCATGTAGACGTCAATTCAGACGTCAATTATCAACTGTTTTCCATGTAGTTTTGCAGGCAACATCACCTTTTATTACGTCAACTTCCCTGTAAATTTGGCGAAGTTTGATTTATTACTGCAAAAATTATTAATGAGATTGGTGTAAAATTTGATTGAGTATTATTAAAAGTTATTCATTTAGACGTCAATTCAGACGTCAATTCTTAACTGTTTTCCATGTAGTTTTGCAGGCACCATCGGCTGGTATTACGGCAACTTTGCTGTAAATTTGGCGAAGTTTGATTAATTACTGCAAAAATTATTAATGAGCTTGGTGTGAAATTTGATTGACTATTATTAAAAGTTATTTATTTAGACGTCAATTCAGACGTCAATTCTCAATCGTTTTCCATGTAGTTTTGCAGGCAACATTGGCTGTTATTACGGCAACTTCCCTGTAAATTCGGCGAAGTTTGATTTATTACTGCAAAAGTTATTAATGAGATTGGTGTGAAATTTGATTGAGTATTATTAAAAATTATTCATTTAGACGTCAATTCAGATGTCAATTCTCAACCGTTTTCGATGTAGTTTTGAAGGCGCCATCGGCTGGTATTACGGCAACTGCCCTGTAAATTTGGCGAAGTGTGATTAATTACTGCAAAAGTTAATAATGAGATTGGTGTGAAATTTGATTAGGTATTATTAAAAGTTACTCATTTAGACGTCAATTCAGACGTCATTTCTCAACTGTTTTCCATGTAGTTTTGCAGGCAACATCACCTTTTATTACGTCAACTTCCCTGTAAATTGGGCGAAGTTTGATTAATTACTGCATAAGTTATTAATGAGATTGGTGTAAAATTTGATTGAGTATTATTAAAAATTATTCATTTAGACGTCAATTCAGACGTCAATTCTTAACTGTTTTCCATGTAGTTTTGCAGGCACCATCGGCTGGTATTACGGCAACTTCCCTGTAAATTTGGCGAAGTTTGATTAATTACTGCAAAAATTATTAATGAGATTGGTGAAATTTGATTGAGTGTTATTAAAAGTTATTCATTTAGACGTCAATTCAGACGTCAATTCTCAACCGTTTTCCATCTAGTTTTGCAGGCAACATCGGCTGTTATTACGGCAACTTCCCTGTAAATTTGGCGAAGCTTGATTAATGTAAACTTTGCGAAATTTGATTTATTACTGCAAAAATTATTAAAGAGATAGTTGTGAAATTTGATTGAGTATTATTAAAAGTTATTCATTTAGACGTCAATTCAGACGTCAATTCTTAACTGTTTTCCATGTAGTTTTGCAGGCACCATCGGCTGGTATTACGGCAACTTCCCTGTAAATTTGGCGAAGTTTGATTAATTACTGCAAAAATTATTAATGAGATTGGTGTGAAATTTGATTGAGTATTATTAAAAGTTATTCATTTAGACGTCAATTCAGACGTCAATTCTCAACCGTTTTCCAAGTAGTTTTGCAGGCAACATTGGCTGTTATTACGGCAGCTTCCCTGTAAATTTGGCGAAGTTTGATTAATTACTGCAAAAGTTATTAATGAGATTGGTGTGAAATTTGATTGAGTATTATTAAAAGTTATTCATTTAGACGTCAATTCAGACGTCAATTCTCAACCGTTTTCCATGTAGTTTTGCAGGCAACATTGTCAGTTATTACGGCAACTTCCCTGCAAATTTGGCGAAGTTTGATCAATTACTGCAAAAGTTATTAATGAGATTGGTGTGAAATTTGATTGAGTATTATTAAAAGTTATTCATTTAGACGTCAATTAAGACGTCAATTCTCAACCGTTTTTGATGTAGTTTTGCAGGCACCATCGGCTGGTATTACGGCTACTTCCGTGTAAATTTGGCGAAGTATGATTAATTATTGCAGAAGTTATTAATAAGATTGGTGTGAAATTTGATTGAGTATTATTAAAAGTTATTCATTTAGACGTCAATTCAGACGACAATTCTCGACCGTTTTCCATGTAATTTTGTAGGCACCATCGGCTGGTATTACGGCAACTGCCCCGTAAATTTGGCGAAGTATGATTAATTATTGCAGAAGTTAATAATGAGATTGTTGTGAAATTTGATTAAGTATTATTAAAAGTTACTCATGTAGACGTCAATTCAGACGTCAATTATCAACTGTTTTCCATGTAGTTTTGCAGGCAACATCACCTTTTATTACGTCAACTTCCCTGTAAATTTGGCGAAGTTTGATTATTTACTGCATAAGTTATTAATGAGATTGGTGTAAAATTTGATTGAGTATTAATAAAAGTTATTCATTTAGACGTCAATTCAGACGTCAATTCTTAACTGTTTTCCATGTAGTTTTGCAGGCACCATCGGCTGGTATTACGGCAACTTCCCTGTAAATTTGGCGAAGTTTGATTTATTACTGCAAAAATTAATAATGAGATTGGTGAAATTTGATTGAGTATTAAAAGTTATTCATTTAGACGTCAATTCAGACGTCAATTCTCAACCGTTTTCCATCTAGTTTTGCAGGCAACATCGGCTGTTATTACGGCAACTTCCCTGTAAATTTGGCGACGTTTGATTAATGTAAACTTTGCGAAGTTTGATTTATTACTGCAAAAATTATTGAAGAGATAGTTGTGAAATTTGATTGAGTATTATTAAAAGTTATTCACTTAGACGTCAATTCAGACGTCAATTCTTAACCGTTTTCCATGCAGTTTTGCAGGCAACATTGGCTTTTATTACGGCAACTTCCCTGTAAATTTGGCGAAGTTTGATTAATTACTGCATAAGGTATTAATGAGATTGGTGTAAAATTTGATTGAGTATTATTAAAAGTTATTCATTTAGACTTCAATTCAGACGTCAATTCTTAACTGTTTTCCATGTAGTTTTGCAGGCACCATCGGCTGGTATTACGGCAACTTCCCTGTAAATTTGGCGAAGTTTGATTAATTACTGCAAAAGTTATTAATGAGATTGGTGTGAAATTTGATTGAGTATTATTAAAAGTTATTCATTTAGACGTCAATTCAGACGTCAATTCTCAACCGTTTTCGATGTAGTTTTGCAGGCACCATCGGCTGGTATTACGGCTACTTCTGTGTAAATTTGGCGAAGTATGATTAATTATTGCAGAAGTTATTAATGAGATTGGTGTGAAATTTGATTGAGTATTATTAAAAGTTATTCATTAAGACGTCAATTCAGACGTCAATTCTCAACCGTTTTCCATGTAGTTTTGCAGGCAACATTGGCTGTTATTACGGTAACTTCCCTGTAAATTTGGCGAAGTTTGATAAATTACTGCAAAAGTTATTAATGAGATTGGTGTGAAATTTGATTGAGTATTATTAAAAGTTATTCATTTAGACGTCAATTTAGACGTCAATTCTCAACCGTTTTCGATGTAGTTTTGCAGGCACCATCGGCTGGTATTACGGCAACTTCCGTGTGAATTTGGTGAAGTTTGATGAATTATCGCAGAAGTTATTAATGAGCTTGGTGTGAAATTTGATTGACTATTATTAAAAGTTATTCATTTAGACGTCAATTCAGACGTCGATTCTTAACCATTTTCCATGTAGTTTTGCAGGCAACATTGGCGGTTATTACGGCAACTTACCTGTAAATTTGGCGAAGTTTCATTAATTACTGCAAAAGGTTATAATGAGATTGGTGGGAAATTTGATTGAGTATTATCAAAAGTTATTCATTTAGACGTCAATTCAGACGTCAATTCTCAACCGTTTTCCATTTAATTTTGCAGGCACCATCGGCTGGTATTACGGCAACATGCCCTGTAAATTTGGCGAACTGTGATTAATTACTGCAAAAGTTATTAATGAGATTAGTGTGAAATTTGATTGAGTATTATTAAAAGTTACTCATTTAGACGTCAATTCACACGTCAATTCTCAACCGTTTTCCATGCAGTTTTGCAGGCAACATTGGCTGTTATTACGGTAACTTCCCTGCAAATTTGGCGAAGTTTGATAAATTACTGCAAAAGTTATTAATGAGATTGGTGTGAAATTTGATTGAGTATTATTAAAAGTTATTCATTTAGACGTCAATTTAGACGTCAATTCTCAACCGTTTTCGATGTAGTTTTGCAGGCACCATCGGCTGGTATTACGGCAACTTCCGTGTGAATTTGACGAAGTTTGATTAATTACTGCATAAGTTATTAATGAGATTGGTGTAAAATTTGATTGAGTATTATTAAAAGTTATTCATTTAGACGTCAATTCAGACGTCAATTCTTAACTGTTTTCCATGTAGTTTTGCAGGCACCATCGGCTGGTATTACGGCAACTTCCGTGTAAATTTGGCGAACTGTGATTAATTACTGCAAAAGTTATTAATGAGATTGGTGTGAAATTTGATTGAGTATTATTAAAAGTTATTCATTTAGACGTCAATTCAGACGTCAATTCTCAACCGTTTTCCAAGTAGTTTTGCAGGCAACATTGGCTGTTATTACGGCAGCTTCCCTGTAAATTTGGCGAAGTCTGATTAATTACTGCAAAAGTTATTAATGAGATTGGTGTGAAATTTGATTGAGTATTATTAAAAGTTATTCATTTAGACGTCAATTCAGACGTCAATTCTCAACCGTTTTCCATGTAGTTTTGCAGGCAACATTGTCAGTTATTACGGCAACTTCCCTGCAAATTTGGCGAAGTTTGATCAATTACTGCAAAAGTTATTAATGAGATTGGTGTGAAATTTGATTGAGTATTATTAAAAGTTATTCATTTAGACGTCAATTAAGACGTCAATTCTCAACCGTTTTTGATGTAGTTTTGCAGGCACCATCGGCTGGTATTACGGCTACTTCCGTGTAAATTTGGCGAAGTATGATTAATTATTGCAGAAGTTATTAATGAGATTGGTGTGAAATTTGATTGAGTATTATTAAAAGTTATTCATTTAGACGTCAATTCAGACGTCAATTCTCGACCGTTTTCCATGTAATTTTGTAGGCACCATCGGCTGGTATTACGGCAACTGCCCCGTAAATTTGGCGAAGTATGATTAATTATTGCAGAAGTTAATAATGAGATTGGTGTGAAATTTGATTAAGTATTATTAAAAGTTACTCATGTAGACGTCAATTCAGACGTCAATTATCAACTGTTTTCCATGTAGTTTTGCAGGCAACATCACCTTTTATTACGTCAACTTCCCTGTAAATTTGGCGAAGTTTGATTTATTACTGCAAAAATTATTAATGAGATTGGTGTAAAATTTGATTGAGTATTATTAAAAGTTATTCATTTAGACGTCAATTCAGACGTCAATTCTTAACTGTTTTCCATGTAGTTTTGCAGGCACCATCGGCTGGTATTACGGCAACTTTGCTGTAAATTTGGCGAAGTTTGATTAATTACTGCAAAAATTATTAATGAGCTTGGTGTGAAATTTGATTGACTATTATTAAAAGTTATTTATTTAGACGTCAATTCAGACGTCAATTCTCAATCGTTTTCCATGTAGTTTTGCAGGCAACATTGGCTGTTATTACGGCAACTTCCCTGTAAATTCGGCGAAGTTTGATTTATTACTGCAAAAGTTATTAATGAGATTGGTGTGAAATTTGATTGAGTATTATTAAAAATTATTCATTTAGACGTCAATTCAGATGTCAATTCTCAACCGTTTTCGATGTAGTTTTGAAGGCGCCATCGGCTGGTATTACGGCAACTGCCCTGTAAATTTGGCGAAGTGTGATTAATTACTGCAAAAGTTAATAATGAGATTGGTGTGAAATTTGATTAGGTATTATTAAAAGTTACTCATTTAGACGTCAATTCAGACGTCATTTCTCAACTGTTTTCCATGTAGTTTTGCAGGCAACATCACCTTTTATTACGTCAACTTCCCTGTAAATTGGGCGAAGTTTGATTAATTACTGCATAAGTTATTAATGAGATTGGTGTAAAATTTGATTGAGTATTATTAAAAATTATTCATTTAGACGTCAATTCAGACGTCAATTCTTAACTGTTTTCCATGTAGTTTTGCAGGCACCATCGGCTGGTATTACGGCAACTTCCCTGTAAATTTGGCGAAGTTTGATTAATTACTGCAAAAATTATTAATGAGATTGGTGAAATTTGATTGAGTGTTATTAAAAGTTATTCATTTAGACGTCAATTCAGACGTCAATTCTCAACCGTTTTCCATCTAGTTTTGCAGGCAACATCGGCTGTTATTACGGCAACTTCCCTGTAAATTTGGCGAAGCTTGATTAATGTAAACTTTGCGAAATTTGATTTATTACTGCAAAAATTATTAAAGAGATAGTTGTGAAATTTGATTGAGTATTATTAAAAGTTATTCATTTAGACGTCAATTCAGACGTCAATTCTTAACTGTTTTCCATGTAGTTTTGCAGGCACCATCGGCTGGTATTACGGCAACTTCCCTGTAAATTTGGCGAAGTTTGATTAATTACTGCAAAAATTATTAATGAGATTGGTGTGAAATTTGATTGGGTATTATTAAAAGTTATTCATTTAGACGTCAATTCAGACGTCAATTCTCAACCGTTTTCCAAGTAGTTTTGCAGGCAACATTGGCTGTTATTACGGCAGCTTCCCTGTAAATTTGGCGAAGTTTGATTAATTACTGCAAAAGTTATTAATGAGATTGGTGTGAAATTTGATTGAGTATTATTAAAAGTTATTCATTTAGACGTCAATTCAGACGTCAATTCTCAACCGTTTTCCATGTAGTTTTGCAGGCAACATTGTCAGTTATTACGGCAACTTCCCTGCAAATTTGGCGAAGTTTGATCAATTACTGCAAAAGTTATTAATGAGATTGGTGTGAAATTTGATTGAGTATTATTAAAAGTTATTCATTTAGACGTCAATTAAGACGTCAATTCTCAACCGTTTTTGATGTAGTTTTGCAGGCACCATCGGCTGGTATTACGGCTACTTCCGTGTAAATTTGGCGAAGTATGATTAATTATTGCAGAAGTTATTAATAAGATTGGTGTGAAATTTGATTGAGTATTATTAAAAGTTATTCATTTAGACGTCAATTCAGACGACAATTCTCGACCGTTTTCCATGTAATTTTGTAGGCACCATCGGCTGGTATTACGGCAACTGCCCCGTAAATTTGGCGAAGTATGATTAATTATTGCAGAAGTTAATAATGAGATTGTTGTGAAATTTGATTAAGTATTATTAAAAGTTACTCATGTAGACGTCAATTCAGACGTCAATTATCAACTGTTTTCCATGTAGTTTTGCAGGCAACATCACCTTTTATTACGTCAACTTCCCTGTAAATTTGGCGAAGTTTGATTATTTACTGCATAAGTTATTAATGAGATTGGTGTAAAATTTGATTGAGTATTAATAAAAGTTATTCATTTAGACGTCAATTCAGACGTCAATTCTTAACTGTTTTCCATGTAGTTTTGCAGGCACCATCGGCTGGTATTACGGCAACTTCCCTGTAAATTTGGCGAAGTTTGAT
>CAXHKU010000926.1:0-19535 GCA_964017125.1 Flabesymbios commensalis | reverse complement strand
ACAACATTCAGGGGAGAAAATATTAGACATTGTTTTTTTTTTCAGTTATAGTGCCTAGGTTCAGTGACTGTTCACATGGCAAATCTGATTTACTGGTCTTTTTATGCTTTGGATGCCATACTTTACAGTTGTCATTATGCGGTGCATTTTAACAGTTCGGGTCACTTTATAATGTTTGCACGAAGGAAAGATATCGGCCGCAATAGAACTCGAGTCAGCCACGCTAAGAATTAGCTATCCTGGCGCCATAATATTGCCGGAAGTCGAGCAAGTACCAGGAGTTTACAGGTTAGTTATTAATATCTGCACCCCTACCCCCCCCCCCCCACCCCCATTGTATTGAATAATAGCTACAAACCCTGACTATATGCAAGTTATTTAATCTTATGCACTGTTTCTGATCAGATTTAACCCTTTCCATACTGAACCCGGATTGCCACTATCTACTTAGACATATGTAGCCTATGTGCGGCTATTGGACCACTGGGGGGGGGGGGGGTTAATTTATTCAATATAAAAACCGGTACTTATTACTCTTGTTACGCAGTGCGGTAATTGTACATCTATTTCCTTGATCTGATCATCCTTTTGGTGACACAACTGACTGGGTTCTCCTGGTGACATTTTAATTCACTGCTGCCTGCTGGTGACACTACTGACTGGGTTCTCCTGGTGACACTTTAATGCGCTGCTGGTGACACTACTGACTGGGTTCTCCTGGTGACATTTCAATTCACTGCTGGTGACACTACTGACTGGGTTCTCCTGGTGACATTTCAATTCACTGCTGGTGATACTACTGACTGGGTTCTCCTGGTGACATTTCAATTCACTGCTGGTGACACTACTGACTGGGCTCTCCTGGTGACATTTCAATTCACTGCTGGTGACACTACTGACTGGGTTCTCCTGGTGACACTTTAATGCGCTGCTGGTGACACTACTGACTGGGTTCTCCTGATGACATTTCAATTCACTGCTGGTGACACTACTGACTGGGCTCTCCTGGTGACATTTCAATTCACTGCTGGTGACACTACTGACTGGGCTCTCCTGTTGACATTTCAATTCACTGCTGGTGACACTACTGACTGGGTTCTCTTGCCGACCTGGTGACACTTTAATGCGCTGCTGGTGACACTACTGACTGGGTTCTCCTGGTGACATTTCAATTCACTGCTGGTGACACTACTGACTGGGCTCTCCTGGTGACATTTCAATTCACTGCTGGTGACACTACTGACTGGGTTCTACTGGTGACATTTCAGTGCGTTGCTGGTGACACCACCAGACTCTATTATGGTCTCACCACACAAATTCATTCGCGCATATCATTATAAAGTTTAAGAATAAGAAAGTTAGTCTCTTTTTAAAAAATACGGCTCTTTGCAGCAGCCTCGGTGGCAAATATTACAGATATATCATTTTGCTACCAATTTAAATCGATTCTGTGATGATTTGGTGTAGCAAAGCCATCGAAATGAGGAAAGATAGATCCAACAGGAAGTCCTTGCGCTGGCTGTAACAAGGCTCTTCTAAAAAACAAGGTCAATTATTTTCTAGGTCGATCAGAGGAGAGTGGGGCAAGAGGTTATTATGGGCTCAAATGAAAAAAATTATGTCAGTTAAACATGCCTTTTTTATTGTTTAGATTGAAAGAGAACAGACTGATGGTTAAAATGATATATAGTTTTATTTATATTTCTCCACTTAAAGAGTGCTGGGAGGCCTGAGTGTATGGGTCATATTACATGTAAGTCTATGGGACGGGTATTTGGTGTGGTGAGACGTTAAGGCCATAGCTCCAGAAAACACATTTTCGCGCCTGTGGGATGTTTTACTGCTACTAGACCATTTATTTTGCTCATTTATTATCACCAGGCGGCCAATTCAACGAAAAAATATAATATAGACATGTTTTGTAGCGAATTTAATGAAACTAATCTGATAATGTTCAATTATGGGCCATATACCAAGCATTCTTCCATATAGCACTGAAATAGTTGTAAGTTCAACTTGGTTCTTCCTCTTCCCCGCATTTATTTTTTTGTCCTTTGGTATTTATACCTCTTTTGTTTGTGTGTATAATGTTCGTACATCACTATTCTGAAGAAATAAAATCATTCATTGTCTAATTTCAAGACGATTCCCTGAAAAAATAGACCAATTCCATGCAGATGCTTCATGAAAATGGAAAATTATGTTGTACTATAGAAAAACAGGTCATTTCTCGAGATCTAGTAAAAACAGGGGAATTTCATTTTGCGTTTGTGCGCCTTCTGCTTATCGGAATTGGACAAGGTTTTCTTTTTCGATTTCAGAATAGAATGTGTTTTCTAGATCACTTGAAAAAAAACATTCCATAAATATGTTTTTTTCCCTTAAGGTCTCACCACACAAATTCATTCGCGCATATCATTATAAAGTTTAAGAATAAGAAAGTTAGTCTCTTTTTAAAAAATACGGCTCTTTGCAGCAGCCTCGGTGGCAAATATTACAGATATATCATTTTGCTACCAATTTAAATCGATTCTGTGATGATTTGGTGTAGCAAAGCCATCGAAATGAGGAAAGATAGATCCAACAGGAAGTCCTTGCGCTGGCTGTAACAAGGCTCTTCTAAAAAACAAGGTCAATTATTTTCTAGGTCGATCAGAGGAGAGTGGGGCAAGAGGTTATTATGGGCTCAAATGAAAAAAATTATGTCAGTTAAACATGCCTTTTTTATTGTTTAGATTGAAAGAGAACAGACTGATGGTTAAAATGATATATAGTTTTATTTATATTTCTCCACTTAAAGAGTGCTGGGAGGCCTGAGTGTATGGGTCATATTACATGTAAGTCTATGGGACGGGTATTTGGTGTGGTGAGACGTTAAGGCCATAGCTCCAGAAAACACATTTTCGCGCCTGTGGGATGTTTTACTGCTACTAGACCATTTATTTTGCTCATTTATTATCACCAGGCGGCCAATTCAACGAAAAAATATAATATAGACATGTTTTGTAGCGAATTTAATGAAACTAATCTGATAATGTTCAATTATGGGCCATATACCAAGCATTCTTCCATATAGCACTGAAATAGTTGTAAGTTCAACTTGGTTCTTCCTCTTCCCCGCATTTATTTTTTTGTCCTTTGGTATTTATACCTCTTTTGTTTGTGTGTATAATGTTCGTACATCACTATTCTGAAGAAATAAAATCATTCATTGTCTAATTTCAAGACGATTCCCTGAAAAAATAGACCAATTCCATGCAGATGCTTCATGAAAATGGAAAATTATGTTGTACTATAGAAAAACAGGTCATTTCTCGAGATCTAGTAAAAACAGGGGAATTTCATTTTGCGTTTGTGCGCCTTCTGCTTATCGGAATTGGACAAGGTTTTCTTTTTCGATTTCAGAATAGAATGTGTTTTCTAGATCACTTGAAAAAAAACATTCCATAAATATGTTTTTTTCCCTTAAGGTCTCACCACACAAATTCATTCGCGCATATCATTATAAAGTTTAAGAATAAGAAAGTTAGTCTCTTTTTAAAAAATACGGCTCTTTGCAGCAGCCTCGGTGGCAAATATTACAGATATATCATTTTGCTACCAATTTAAATCGATTCTGTGATGATTTGGTGTAGCAAAGCCATCGAAATGAGGAAAGATAGATCCAACAGGAAGTCCTTGCGCTGGCTGTAACAAGGCTCTTCTAAAAAACAAGGTCAATTATTTTCTAGGTCGATCAGAGGAGAGTGGGGCAAGAGGTTATTATGGGCTCAAATGAAAAAAATTATGTCAGTTAAACATGCCTTTTTTATTGTTTAGATTGAAAGAGAACAGACTGATGGTTAAAATGATATATAGTTTTATTTATATTTCTCCACTTAAAGAGTGCTGGGAGGCCTGAGTGTATGGGTCATTTTACATGTAAGTTTATGGGACGGGTATTTGGTGTGGTGAGACGTTAAGGCCATAGCTCCAGAAAACACATTTTCGCGCCTGTGGGATGTTTTACTGCTACTAGACCATTTATTTTGCTCATTTATTATCACCAGGCGGCCAATTCAACGAAAAAATATAATATAGACATGTTTTGTAGCGAATTTAATGAAACTAATCTGATAATGTTCAATTATGGGCCATATACCAAGCATTCTTCCATATAGCACTGAAATAGTTGTAAGTTCAACTTGGTTCTTCCTCTTCCCCGCATTTATTTTTTTGTCCTTTGGTATTTATACCTCTTTTGTTTGTGTGTATAATGTTCGTACATCACTATTCTGAAGAAATAAAATCATTCATTGTCTAATTTCAAGACGATTCCCTGAAAAAATAGACCAATTCCATGCAGATGCTTCATGAAAATGGAAAATTATGTTGTACTATAGAAAAACAGGTCATTTCTCGAGATCTAGTAAAAACAGGGGAATTTCATTTTGCGTTTGTGCGCCTTCTGCTTATCGGAATTGGACAAGGTTTTCTTTTTCGATTTCAGAATAGAATGTGTTTTCTAGATCACTTGAAAAAAAACATTCCATAAATATGTTTTTTTCCCTTAAGGCCATAGCTCCAGAAAACACATTTTCGCGCCTGTGGGATGTTTTACTGCTACTAGACCATTTATTTTGCTCATTTATTATCACCAGGCGGCCATTTCAACGAAAAAATATAATGTAGACATGTTTTGTAGCGAATTTAATGAAACTAATCTGATAATGTTCAATTATGGGCCATATACCAAGCATTCTTCCATATAGCACTGAAATAGTTGTAAGTTCAACTTGGTTCTTCCTCTTCCCCGCATTTATTTTTTTGTCCTTTGGTATTTATACCTCTTTTGTTTGTGTGTATAATGTTCGTACATCACTATTCTGAAGAAATAAAATCATTCATTGTCTAATTTCAAGACGATTCCCTGAAAAAATAGACCAATTCCATGCAGATGCTTCATGAAAATGGAAAATTATGTTGTACTATAGAAAAACAGGTCATTTCTCGAGATCTAGTAAAAACAGGGGAATTTCATTTTGCGTTTGTGCGCCTTCTGCTTATCGGAATTGGACAAGGTTTTCTTTTTCGATTTCAGAATAGAATGTGTTTTCTAGATCACTTGAAAAAAAACATTCCATAAATATGTTTTTTTCCCTTAAGGTCTCACCACACAAATTCATTCGCGCATATCATTATAAAGTTTAAGAATAAGAAAGTTAGTCTCTTTTTAAAAAATACGGCTCTTTGCAGCAGCCTCGGTGGCAAATATTACAGATATATCATTTTGCTACCAATTTAAATCGATTCTGTGATGATTTGGTGTAGCAAAGCCATCGAAATGAGGAAAGATAGATCCAACAGGAAGTCCTTGCGCTGGCTGTAACAAGGCTCTTCTAAAAAACAAGGTCAATTATTTTCTAGGTCGATCAGAGGAGAGTGGGGCAAGAGGTTATTATGGGCTCAAATGAAAAAAATTATGTCAGTTAAACATGCCTTTTTTATTGTTTAGATTGAAAGAGAACAGACTGATGGTTAAAATGATATATAGTTTTATTTATATTTCTCCACTTAAAGAGTGCTGGGAGGCCTGAGTGTATGGGTCATATTACATGTAAGTCTATGGGACGGGTATTTGGTGTGGTGAGACGTTAAGGCCATAGCTCCAGAAAACACATTTTCGCGCCTGTGGGATGTTTTACTGCTACTAGACCATTTATTTTGCTCATTTATTATCACCAGGCGGCCAATTCAACGAAAAAATATAATATAGAGATGTTTTGTAGCGAATTTAATGAAACTAATCTGATAATGTTCAATTATGGGCCATATACCAAGCATTCTTCCATATAGCACTGAAATAGTTGTAAGTTCAACTTGGTTCTTCCTCTTCCCCGCATTTATTTTTTTGTCCTTTGGTATTTATACCTCTTTTGTTTGTGTGTATAATGTTCGTACATCACTATTCTGAAGAAATAAAATCATTCATTGTCTAATTTCAAGACGATTCCCTGAAAAAATAGACCAATTCCATGCAGATGCTTCATGAAAATGGAAAATTATGTTGTACTATAGAAAAACAGGTCATTTCTCGAGATCTAGTAAAAACAGGGGAATTTCATTTTGCGTTTGTGCGCCTTCTGCTTATCGGAATTGGACAAGGTTTTCTTTTTCGATTTCAGAATAGAATGTGTTTTCTAGATCACTTGAAAAAAAACATTCCATAAATATGTTTTTTTCCCTTAAGGTCTCACCACACAAATTCATTCGCGCATATCATTATAAAGTTTAAGAATAAGAAAGTTAGTCTCTTTTTAAAAAATACGGCTCTTTGCAGCAGCCTCGGTGGCAAATATTACAGATATATCATTTTGCTACCAATTTAAATCGATTCTGTGATGATTTGGTGTAGCAAAGCCATCGAAATGAGGAAAGATAGATCCAACAGGAAGTCCTTGCGCTGGCTGTAACAAGGCTCTTCTAAAAAACAAGGTCAATTATTTTCTAGGTCGATCAGAGGAGAGTGGGGCAAGAGGTTATTATGGGCTCAAATGAAAAAAATTATGTCAGTTAAACATGCCTTTTTTATTGTTTAGATTGAAAGAGAACAGACTGATGGTTAAAATGATATATAGTTTTATTTATATTTCTCCACTTAAAGAGTGCTGGGAGGCCTGAGTGTATGGGTCATTTTACATGTAAGTTTATGGGACGGGTATTTGGTGTGGTGAGACGTTAAGGCCATAGCTCCAGAAAACACATTTTCGCGCCTGTGGGATGTTTTACTGCTACTAGACCATTTATTTTGCTCATTTATTATCACCAGGCGGCCAATTCAACGAAAAAATATAATATAGACATGTTTTGTAGCGAATTTAATGAAACTAATCTGATAATGTTCAATTATGGGCCATATACCAAGCATTCTTCCATATAGCACTGAAATAGTTGTAAGTTCAACTTGGTTCTTCCTCTTCCCCGCATTTATTTTTTTGTCCTTTGGTATTTATACCTCTTTTGTTTGTGTGTATAATGTTCGTACATCACTATTCTGAAGAAATAAAATCATTCATTGTCTAATTTCAAGACGATTCCCTGAAAAAATAGACCAATTCCATGCAGATGCTTCATGAAAATGGAAAATTATGTTGTACTATAGAAAAACAGGTCATTTCTCGAGATCTAGTAAAAACAGGGGAATTTCATTTTGCGTTTGTGCGCCTTCTGCTTATCGGAATTGGACAAGGTTTTCTTTTTCGATTTCAGAATAGAATGTGTTTTCTAGATCACTTGAAAAAAAACATTCCATAAATATGTTTTTTTCCCTTAAGGCCATAGCTCCAGAAAACACATTTTCGCGCCTGTGGGATGTTTTACTGCTACTAGACCATTTATTTTGCTCATTTATTATCACCAGGCGGCCATTTCAACGAAAAAATATAATGTAGACATGTTTTGTAGCGAATTTAATGAAACTAATCTGATAATGTTCAATTATGGGCCATATACCAAGCATTCTTCCATATAGCACTGAAATAGTTGTAAGTTCAACTTGGTTCTTCCTCTTCCCCGCATTTATTTTTTTGTCCTTTGGTATTTATATCTCTTTTGTTTGTGTGTATAATGTTCGTACATCACTATTCTGAAGAAATAAAATCATTCATTGTCTAATTTCAAGACGATTCCCTGAAAAAATAGACCAATTCCATGCAGATGCTTCATGAAAATGGAAAATTATGTTGTACTATAGAAAAACAGGTCATTTCTCGAGATCTAGTAAAAACAGGGGAATTTCATTTTGCGTTTGTGCGCCTTCTGCTTATCGGAATTGGACAAGGTTTTCTTTTTCGATTTCAGAATAGAATGTGTTTTCTAGATCACTTGAAAAAAAACATTCCATAAATATGTTTTTTTCCCTTAAGGTCTCACCACACAAATTCATTCGCGCATATCATTATAAAGTTTAAGAATAAGAAAGTTAGTCTCTTTTTAAAAAATACGGCTCTTTGCAGCAGCCTCGGTGGCAAATATTACAGATATATCATTTTGCTACCAATTTAAATCGATTCTGTGATGATTTGGTGTAGCAAAGCCATCGAAATGAGGAAAGATAGATCCAACAGGAAGTCCTTGCGCTGGCTGTAACAAGGCTCTTCGAAAAAACAAGGTCAATTATTTTCTAGGTCGATCAGAGGAGAGTGGGGCAAGAGGTTATTATGGGCTCAAATGAAAAAAACTATGTCAGTTAAACATGCCTTTTTTATTGTTTAGATTGAAAGAGAACAGACTGATGGTTAAAATGATATATAGTTTTATTTATATTTCTCCACTTAAAGAGTGCTGGGAGGCCTGAGTGTATGGGTCATATTACATGTAAGTCTATGGGACGGGTATTTGGTGTGGTGAGACGTTATGTAAATAGGCGTAACAGTTGGCCTCTGTTTTGATATTCAACTAGACTAATAGTATTAGTCTAGTTGAATATCAAAACAGAGGCCAACTGTTACGCCTATTTACATTTGTGACGTCACAATTGACTAACAAATTGTTGTTAAGGTCTCACCACCCCAAATGTCAGTCCCATTGAAACACATGTAAACTGCCTCAATTCCGCAGGCCGATTTCACCATTTTTCACCCTATTAGATATTTAGTGTGACATATCAGGATAAAGCTTGAGATGTCCTTGTTCGAAAACAGGCCCGCTATGGGTATGGTTACCAGACAGATTTTGAGCTACGCCCCCTAGAGTGTAAAAAAGTCAATACTCTTAAAATTGGGCTATAATCCGTGCTTTCTTTCACAGAACAGACACACATCATTTTAACCCACTGTATCCCTGCGAGGTTATAATGAAACAGTTATATCTGATATCCTTGACAAAGAAGACAACGTGGGCTTATTAAATATTCACAAAATTATTACTTCTTTGTATTTTATTTTGTTTCAA
The DNA here is from genome assembly GCA_964017125.1 of Flabesymbios commensalis. NCBI lineage: Eukaryota > Metazoa > Annelida > Polychaeta > Terebellida > Flabelligeridae > Flabesymbios > Flabesymbios commensalis. The sequence continues at coordinate 10,604 of CAXHKU010000926.1, read as the reverse complement.
TAGCGGTTGGAACAGCCGCATTAAAAATATTTTGTGTGATGATTCCATCATTAGTATACACCTCCCTGGATTTCGGCCTATTTAGGGTGGTGAGACCATATGTAGAGATATAATTTTCTTTGATTATTTTATTTCGGCCTGGTATGATGCTTGAAGGTGTTCTGAACAATATAGTTTTTGAATTAGGCAAATATATTGAAAACTGTTGCCCTCGGAGCCCTTTGAATAATTATTGATATCATGAAAATCGGCCTGGTTTCCTTGAAAGTCGCATTGAATAAAACAGTTAAATGAAGTGGCTATTCCCGCCTCTATTTCGTCACACAAAGTCGTCATGGTTACCTTGTATTTCGAAAATTGTTGTTGAAATATGCCACACATATTAGAATGGACTGCTATTAGTAGCATCCATACTTAAATTCACTATTTTTTATTTTCATTTGGGCCCATATGACAATCAAACTACCAACCAGGCATTCCATCTATGACTTATATCACCAAAACACGGCCTCTTCTGGTCTTTTCTAGACATGGTTAGCACATTTATTCACCAATTATATACTTTCTAATCAAAACTATTACACTTAGATTGTTACAGCGATAGTAAAACTCAATAAAATATAGATATCAAGCTGCAGTTTTTTTATCAAGCAGCTGGAATATGTCAAGAAAGGACCAGAACATGCAAACCCCTTGTGTCTACTGATGGTCTCACCACCCCAAATGTCAGTCCCATTGAAACACATGTAAACTGCCTCAATTCCGCAGGCCGATTTCACCATTTTTCACCCTATTAGATATTTAGTGTGACATATCAGGATAAAGCTTGAGATGTCCTTGTTCGAAAACAGGCCCGCTATGGGTATGGTTACCAGACAGATTTTGAGCTACGCCCCCTAGAGTGTAAAAAAGTCAATACTCTTAAAATTGGGCTATAATCCGTGCTTTCTTTCACAGAACAGACACACATCATTTTAACCCACTGTATCCCTGCGAGGTTATAATGAAACAGTTATATCTGATATCCTTGACAAAGAAGACAACGTGGGCTTATTAAATATTCACAAAATTATTACTTCTTTGTATTTTATTTTGTTTCAATAGCGGTTGGAACAGCCGCATTAAAAATATTTTGTGTGATGATTCCATCATTAGTATACACCTCCCTGGATTTCGGCCTATTTAGGGTGGTGAGACCATATGTAGAGATATAATTTTCTTTGATTATTTTATTTCGGCCTGGTATGATGCTTGAAGGTGTTCTGAACAATATAGTTTTTGAATTAGGCAAATATATTGAAAACTGTTGCCCTCGGAGCCCTTTGAATAATTATTGATATCATGAAAATCGGCCTGGTTTCCTTGAAAGTCGCATTGAATAAAACAGTTAAATGAAGTGGCTATTCCCGCCTCTATTTCGTCACACAAAGTCGTCATGGTTACCTTGTATTTCGAAAATTGTTGTTGAAATATGCCACACATATTAGAATGGACTGCTATTAGTAGCATCCATACTTAAATTCACTATTTTTTATTTTCATTTGGGCCCATATGACAATCAAACTACCAACCAGGCATTCCATCTATGACTTATATCACCAAAACACGGCCTCTTCTGGTCTTTTCTAGACATGGTTAGCACATTTATTCACCAATTATATACTTTCTAATCAAAACTATTACACTTAGATTGTTACAGCGATAGTAAAACTCAATAAAATATAGATATCAAGCTGCAGATTTTTTATCAAGCAGCTGGAATATGTCAAGAAAGGACCAGAACATGCAAACCCCTTGTGTCTACTGATGGTCTCACCACCCCAAATGTCAGTCCCATTGAAACACATGTAAACTGCCTCAATTCCGCAGGCCGATTTCACCATTTTTCACCCTATTAGATATTTAGTGTGACATATCAGGATAAAGCTTGAGATGTCCTTGTTCGAAAACAGGCCCGCTATGGGTATGGTTACCAGACAGATTTTGAGCTACGCCCCCTAGAGTGTAAAAAAGTCAATACTCTTAAAATTGGGCTATAATCCGTGCTTTCTTTCACAGAACAGACACACATCATTTTAACCCACTGTATCCCTGCGAGGTTATAATGAAACAGTTATATCTGATATCCTTGACAAAGAAGACAACGTGGGCTTATTAAATATTCACAAAATTATTACTTCTTTGTATTTTATTTTGTTTCAATAGCGGTTGGAACAGCCGCATTAAAAATATTTTGTGTGATGATTCCATCATTAGTATACACCTCCCTGGATTTCGGCCTATTTAGGGTGGTGAGACCATATGTAGAGATATAATTTTCTTTGATTATTTTATTTCGGCCTGGTATGATGCTTGAAGGTGTTCTGAACAATATAGTTTTTGAATTAGGCAAATATATTGAAAACTGTTGCCCTCGGAGCCCTTTGAATAATTATTGATATCATGAAAATCGGCCTGGTTTCCTTGAAAGTCGCATTGAATAAAACAGTTAAATGAAGTGGCTATTCCCGCCTCTATTTCGTCACACAAAGTCGTCATGGTTACCTTGTATTTCGAAAATTGTTGTTGAAATATGCCACACATATTAGAATGGACTGCTATTAGTAGCATCCATACTTAAATTCACTATTTTTTATTTTCATTTGGGCCCATATGACAATCAAACTACCAACCAGGCATTCCATCTATGACTTATATCACCAAAACACGGCCTCTTCTGGTCTTTTCTAGACATGGTTAGCACATTTATTCACCAATTATATACTTTCTAATCAAAACTATTACACTTAGATTGTTACAGCGATAGTAAAACTCAATAAAATATAGATATCAAGCTGCAGATTTTTTATCAAGCAGCTGGAATATGTCAAGAAAGGACCAGAACATGCAAACCCCTTGTGTCTACTGATGGTCTCACCACCCCAAATGTCAGTCCCATTGAAACACATGTAAACTGCCTCAATTCCGCAGGCCGATTTCACCATTTTTCACCCTATTAGATATTTAGTGTGACATATCAGGATAAAGCTTGAGATGTCCTTGTTCGAAAACAGGCCCGCTATGGGTATGGTTACCAGACAGATTTTGAGCTACGCCCCCTAGAGTGTAAAAAAGTCAATACTCTTAAAATTGGGCTATAATCCGTGCTTTCTTTCACAGAACAGACACACATCATTTTAACCCACTGTATCCCTGCGAGGTTATAATGAAACAGTTATATCTGATATCCTTGACAAAGAAGACAACGTGGGCTTATTAAATATTCACAAAATTATTACTTCTTTGTATTTTATTTTGTTTCAATAGCGGTTGGAACAGCCGCATTAAAAATATTTTGTGTGATGATTCCATCATTAGTATACACCTCCCTGGATTTCGGCCTATTTAGGGTGGTGAGACCATATGTAGAGATATAATTTTCTTTGATTATTTTATTTCGGCCTGGTATGATGCTTGAAGGTGTTCTGAACAATATAGTTTTTGAATTAGGCAAATATATTGAAAACTGTTGCCCTCGGAGCCCTTTGAATAATTATTGATATCATGAAAATCGGCCTGGTTTCCTTGAAAGTCGCATTGAATAAAACAGTTAAATGAAGTGGCTATTCCCGCCTCTATTTCGTCACACAAAGTCGTCATGGTTACCTTGTATTTCGAAAATTGTTGTTGAAATATGCCACACATATTAGAATGGACTGCTATTAGTAGCATCCATACTTAAATTCACTATTTTTTATTTTCATTTGGGCCCATATGACAATCAAACTACCAACCAGGCATTCCATCTATGACTTATATCACCAAAACACGGCCTCTTCTGGTCTTTTCTAGACATGGTTAGCACATTTATTCACCAATTATATACTTTCTAATCAAAACTATTACACTTAGATTGTTACAGCGATAGTAAAACTCAATAAAATATAGATATCAAGCTGCAGATTTTTTATCAAGCAGCTGGAATATGTCAAGAAAGGACCAGAACATGCAAACCCCTTGTGTCTACTGATGGTCTCACCACCCCAAATGTCAGTCCCATTGAAACACATGTAAACTGCCTCAATTCCGCAGGCCGATTTCACCATTTTTCACCCTATTAGATATTTAGTGTGACATATCAGGATAAAGCTTGAGATGTCCTTGTTCGAAAACAGGCCCGCTATGGGTATGGTTACCAGACAGATTTTGAGCTACGCCCCCTAGAGTGTAAAAAAGTCAATACTCTTAAAATTGGGCTATAATCCGTGCTTTCTTTCACAGAACAGACACACATCATTTTAACCCACTGTATCCCTGCGAGGTTATAATGAAACAGTTATATCTGATATCCTTGACAAAGAAGACAACGTGGGCTTATTAAATATTCACAAAATTATTACTTCTTTGTATTTTATTTTGTTTCAATAGCGGTTGGAACAGCCGCATTAAAAATATTTTGTGTGATGATTCCATCATTAGTATACACCTCCCTGGATTTCGGCCTATTTAGGGTGGTGAGACCATATGTAGAGATATAATTTTCTTTGATTATTTTATTTCGGCCTGGTATGATGCTTGAAGGTGTTCTGAACAATATAGTTTTTGAATTAGGCAAATATATTGAAAACTGTTGCCCTCGGAGCCCTTTGAATAATTATTGATATCATGAAAATCGGCCTGGTTTCCTTGAAAGTCGCATTGAATAAAACAGTTAAATGAAGTGGCTATTCCCGCCTCTATTTCGTCACACAAAGTCGTCATGGTTACCTTGTATTTCGAAAATTGTTGTTGAAATATGCCACACATATTAGAATGGACTGCTATTAGTAGCATCCATACTTAAATTCACTATTTTTTATTTTCATTTGGGCCCATATGACAATCAAACTACCAACCAGGCATTCCATCTATGACTTATATCACCAAAACACGGCCTCTTCTGGTCTTTTCTAGACATGGTTAGCACATTTATTCACCAATTATATACTTTCTAATCAAAACTATTACACTTAGATTGTTACAGCGATAGTAAAACTCAATAAAATATAGATATCAAGCTGCAGATTTTTTATCAAGCAGCTGGAATATGTCAAGAAAGGACCAGAACATGCAAACCCCTTGTGTCTACTGATGGTCTCACCACCCCAAATGTCAGTCCCATTGAAACACATGTAAACTGCCTCAATTCCGCAGGCCGATTTCACCATTTTTCACCCTATTAGATATTTAGTGTGACATATCAGGATAAAGCTTGAGATGTCCTTGTTCGAAAACAGGCCCGCTATGGGTATGGTTACCAGACAGATTTTGAGCTACGCCCCCTAGAGTGTAAAAAAGTCAATACTCTTAAAATTGGGCTATAATCCGTGCTTTCTTTCACAGAACAGACACACATCATTTTAACCCACTGTATCCCTGCGAGGTTATAATGAAACAGTTATATCTGATATCCTTGACAAAGAAGACAACGTGGGCTTATTAAATATTCACAAAATTATTACTTCTTTGTATTTTATTTTGTTTCAATAGCGGTTGGAACAGCCGCATTAAAAATATTTTGTGTGATGATTCCATCATTAGTATACACCTCCCTGGATTTCGGCCTATTTAGGGTGGTGAGACCATATGTAGAGATATAATTTTCTTTGATTATTTTATTTCGGCCTGGTATGATGCTTGAAGGTGTTCTGAACAATATAGTTTTTGAATTAGGCAAATATATTGAAAACTGTTGCCCTCGGAGCCCTTTGAATAATTATTGATATCATGAAAATCGGCCTGGTTTCCTTGAAAGTCGCATTGAATAAAACAGTTAAATGAAGTGGCTATTCCCGCCTCTATTTCGTCACACAAAGTCGTCATGGTTACCTTGTATTTCGAAAATTGTTGTTGAAATATGCCACACATATTAGAATGGACTGCTATTAGTAGCATCCATACTTAAATTCACTATTTTTTATTTTCATTTGGGCCCATATGACAATCAAACTACCAACCAGGCATTCCATCTATGACTTATATCACCAAAACACGGCCTCTTCTGGTCTTTTCTAGACATGGTTAGCACATTTATTCACCAATTATATACTTTCTAATCAAAACTATTACACTTAGATTGTTACAGCGATAGTAAAACTCAATAAAATATAGATATCAAGCTGCAGATTTTTTATCAAGCAGCTGGAATATGTCAAGAAAGGACCAGAACATGCAAACCCCTTGTGTCTACTGATGGTCTCACCACCCCAAATGTCAGTCCCATTGAAACACATGTAAACTGCCTCAATTCCGCAGGCCGATTTCACCATTTTTCACCCTATTAGATATTTAGTGTGACATATCAGGATAAAGCTTGAGATGTCCTTGTTCGAAAACAGGCCCGCTATGGGTATGGTTACCAGACAGATTTTGAGCTACGCCCCCTAGAGTGTAAAAAAGTCAATACTCTTAAAATTGGGCTATAATCCGTGCTTTCTTTCACAGAACAGACACACATCATTTTAACCCACTGTATCCCTGCGAGGTTATAATGAAACAGTTATATCTGATATCCTTGACAAAGAAGACAACGTGGGCTTATTAAATATTCACAAAATTATTACTTCTTTGTATTTTATTTTGTTTCAATAGCGGTTGGAACAGCCGCATTAAAAATATTTTGTGTGATGATTCCATCATTAGTATACACCTCCCTGGATTTCGGCCTATTTAGGGTGGTGAGACCATATGTAGAGATATAATTTTCTTTGATTATTTTATTTCGGCCTGGTATGATGCTTGAAGGTGTTCTGAACAATATAGTTTTTGAATTAGGCAAATATATTGAAAACTGTTGCCCTCGGAGCCCTTTGAATAATTATTGATATCATGAAAATCGGCCTGGTTTCCTTGAAAGTCGCATTGAATAAAACAGTTAAATGAAGTGGCTATTCCCGCCTCTATTTCGTCACACAAAGTCGTCATGGTTACCTTGTATTTCGAAAATTGTTGTTGAAATATGCCACACATATTAGAATGGACTGCTATTAGTAGCATCCATACTTAAATTCACTATTTTTTATTTTCATTTGGGCCCATATGACAATCAAACTACCAACCAGGCATTCCATCTATGACTTATATCACCAAAACACGGCCTCTTCTGGTCTTTTCTAGACATGGTTAGCACATTTATTCACCAATTATATACTTTCTAATCAAAACTATTACACTTAGATTGTTACAGCGATAGTAAAACTCAATAAAATATAGATATCAAGCTGCAGATTTTTTATCAAGCAGCTGGAATATGTCAAGAAAGGACCAGAACATGCAAACCCCTTGTGTCTACTGATGGTCTCACCACCCCAAATGTCAGTCCCATTGAAACACATGTAAACTGCCTCAATTCCGCAGGCCGATTTCACCATTTTTCACCCTATTAGATATTTAGTGTGACATATCAGGATAAAGCTTGAGATGTCCTTGTTCGAAAACAGGCCCGCTATGGGTATGGTTACCAGACAGATTTTGAGCTACGCCCCCTAGAGTGTAAAAAAGTCAATACTCTTAAAATTGGGCTATAATCCGTGCTTTCTTTCACAGAACAGACACACATCATTTTAACCCACTGTATCCCTGCGAGGTTATAATGAAACAGTTATATCTGATATCCTTGACAAAGAAGACAACGTGGGCTTATTAAATATTCACAAAATTATTACTTCTTTGTATTTTATTTTGTTTCAATAGCGGTTGGAACAGCCGCATTAAAAATATTTTGTGTGATGATTCCATCATTAGTATACACCTCCCTGGATTTCGGCCTATTTAGGGTGGTGAGACCATATGTAGAGATATAATTTTCTTTGATTATTTTATTTCGGCCTGGTATGATGCTTGAAGGTGTTCTGAACAATATAGTTTTTGAATTAGGCAAATATATTGAAAACTGTTGCCCTCGGAGCCCTTTGAATAATTATTGATATCATGAAAATCGGCCTGGTTTCCTTGAAAGTCGCATTGAATAAAACAGTTAAATGAAGTGGCTATTCCCGCCTCTATTTCGTCACACAAAGTCGTCATGGTTACCTTGTATTTCGAAAATTGTTGTTGAAATATGCCACACATATTAGAATGGACTGCTATTAGTAGCATCCATACTTAAATTCACTATTTTTTATTTTCATTTGGGCCCATATGACAATCAAACTACCAACCAGGCATTCCATCTATGACTTATATCACCAAAACACGGCCTCTTCTGGTCTTTTCTAGACATGGTTAGCACATTTATTCACCAATTATATACTTTCTAATCAAAACTATTACACTTAGATTGTTACAGCGATAGTAAAACTCAATAAAATATAGATATCAAGCTGCAGATTTTTTATCAAGCAGCTGGAATATGTCAAGAAAGGACCAGAACATGCAAACCCCTTGTGTCTACTGATGGTCTCACCACCCCAAATGTCAGTCCCATTGAAACACATGTAAACTGCCTCAATTCCGCAGGCCGATTTCACCATTTTTCACCCTATTAGATATTTAGTGTGACATATCAGGATAAAGCTTGAGATGTCCTTGTTCGAAAACAGGCCCGCTATGGGTATGGTTACCAGACAGATTTTGAGCTACGCCCCCTAGAGTGTAAAAAAGTCAATACTCTTAAAATTGGGCTATAATCCGTGCTTTCTTTCACAGAACAGACACACATCATTTTAACCCACTGTATCCCTGCGAGGTTATAATGAAACAGTTATATCTGATATCCTTGACAAAGAAGACAACGTGGGCTTATTAAATATTCACAAAATTATTACTTCTTTGTATTTTATTTTGTTTCAATAGCGGTTGGAACAGCCGCATTAAAAATATTTTGTGTGATGATTCCATCATTAGTATACACCTCCCTGGATTTCGGCCTATTTAGGGTGGTGAGACCATATGTAGAGATATAATTTTCTTTGATTATTTTATTTCGGCCTGGTATGATGCTTGAAGGTGTTCTGAACAATATAGTTTTTGAATTAGGCAAATATATTGAAAACTGTTGCCCTCGGAGCCCTTTGAATAATTATTGATATCATGAAAATCGGCCTGGTTTCCTTGAAAGTCGCATTGAATAAAACAGTTAAATGAAGTGGCTATTCCCGCCTCTATTTCGTCACACAAAGTCGTCATGGTTACCTTGTATTTCGAAAATTGTTGTTGAAATATGCCACACATATTAGAATGGACTGCTATTAGTAGCATCCATACTTAAATTCACTATTTTTTATTTTCATTTGGGCCCATATGACAATCAAACTACCAACCAGGCATTCCATCTATGACTTATATCACCAAAACACGGCCTCTTCTGGTCTTTTCTAGACATGGTTAGCACATTTATTCACCAATTATATACTTTCTAATCAAAACTATTACACTTAGATTGTTACAGCGATAGTAAAACTCAATAAAATATAGATATCAAGCTGCAGATTTTTTATCAAGCAGCTGGAATATGTCAAGAAAGGACCAGAACATGCAAACCCCTTGTGTCTACTGATGGTCTCACCACCCCAAATGTCAGTCCCATTGAAACACATGTAAACTGCCTCAATTCCGCAGGCCGATTTCACCATTTTTCACCCTATTAGATATTTAGTGTGACATATCAGGATAAAGCTTGAGATGTCCTTGTTCGAAAACAGGCCCGCTATGGGTATGGTTACCAGACAGATTTTGAGCTACGCCCCCTAGAGTGTAAAAAAGTCAATACTCTTAAAATTGGGCTATAATCCGTGCTTTCTTTCACAGAACAGACACACATCATTTTAACCCACTGTATCCCTGCGAGGTTATAATGAAACAGTTATATCTGATATCCTTGACAAAGAAGACAACGTGGGCTTATTAAATATTCACAAAATTATTACTTCTTTGTATTTTATTTTGTTTCAATAGCGGTTGGAACAGCCGCATTAAAAATATTTTGTGTGATGATTCCATCATTAGTATACACCTCCCTGGATTTCGGCCTATTTAGGGTGGTGAGACCATATGTAGAGATATAATTTTCTTTGATTATTTTATTTCGGCCTGGTATGATGCTTGAAGGTGTTCTGAACAATATAGTTTTTGAATTAGGCAAATATATTGAAAACTGTTGCCCTCGGAGCCCTTTGAATAATTATTGATATCATGAAAATCGGCCTGGTTTCCTTGAAAGTCGCATTGAATAAAACAGTTAAATGAAGTGGCTATTCCCGCCTCTATTTCGTCACACAAAGTCGTCATGGTTACCTTGTATTTCGAAAATTGTTGTTGAAATATGCCACACATATTAGAATGGACTGCTATTAGTAGCATCCATACTTAAATTCACTATTTTTTATTTTCATTTGGGCCCATATGACAATCAAACTACCAACCAGGCATTCCATCTATGACTTATATCACCAAAACACGGCCTCTTCTGGTCTTTTCTAGACATGGTTAGCACATTTATTCACCAATTATATACTTTCTAATCAAAACTATTACACTTAGATTGTTACAGCGATAGTAAAACTCAATAAAATATAGATATCAAGCTGCAGATTTTTTATCAAGCAGCTGGAATATGTCAAGAAAGGACCAGAACATGCAAACCCCTT
>CAXHKU010000925.1:0-23803 GCA_964017125.1 Flabesymbios commensalis | reverse complement strand
GTTTTATTAAAAGTTATTAATTTAGACGTCAATTCAGACGTCAATTCTGAACCGTTTTCCATGTAGTTTTGCAGGCGCCATCGGCAGTTATTACGGCAACTGCCCTGTAAATTTGGCGAAGTTTGATTAATTACTGCAAAAGTTATTAATGAGATTGGTTTGAAATTTGATTGAGTATTATTAAAAGTTATTCATTTAGACGTCAATTCAGACGTCAATTCTCAACCGTTTTCGATGTAGTTTTGCAGGCACCATCAGCTTGTATTACGGCAACTTCCGTGTAAATTTGGCGAAGTTTGATTGATTATTGCAGAAGTTATTAATGAGCTTGGTGCGAAATTTGTTTGACTATTATTAAAAGTTATTCATGTAGACGTCAATTCAGACGTCAATTCTCAACCGTTTTCCATGTAGTTTTGCAGGCAACATCGTCTGTTATTACGGCAACTTTCCTGTAAATTTGGCGAAGTTTGATTAATTACTGCAAAAGTTATTAATGAGATTGGTGTGAAAGTTGCTTGAGTTTTATTAAAAGTTATTAATTTAGACGTCAATTCAGACGTCAATTCTGAACCGTTTTCCATGTAGTTTTGCAGGCGCCATCGGCAGTTATTACGGCAACTGCCCTGTAAATTTGGCGAAGTTTGATTAATTACTGCAAAAGTTATTAATGAGATTGGTTTGAAATTTGATTGAGTATTATTAAAAGTTATTCATTTAGACGTCAATTCAGACGTCAATTCTCAACCGTTTTCGATGTAGTTTTGCAGGCACCATCAGCTTGTATTACGGCAACTTCCGTGTAAATTTGGCGAAGTTTGATTGATTATTGCAGAAGTTATTAATGAGCTTGGTGCGAAATTTGTTTGACTATTATTAAAAGTTATTCATGTAGACGTCAATTCAGACGTCAATTCTCAACCGTTTTCGATGTAGTTTTGCAGGCACCATCAGCTTGTATTACGGCAACTTCCGTGTAAATTTGGCGAAGTTTGATTGATTATTGCAGAAGTTAATAATGAGATTGGTGTGAAATTTGCTTGAGTTTTATTAAAAGTTATTCACTTAGATGTCAATTCAGTCGTCAATTCTCAACCGTTTTCCATGTAGTTTTGCAGGCAACATCGGCTGTTATTACGGCAACTTTCCTGTAAATTTGGCGAAGTTTGATTAATTACTGCTAAAGTTATTAATGAGATTGGTGTGAAAGTTGCTTGAGTTTTATTAAAAGTTATTAATTTAGACGTCAATTCAGACGTCAATTCTCAACCGTTTTCCATGTAGTTTTGCAGGCACCATCGGCTGGTATTACGGCAACTGCCCTGTAAATTTGGCGAAGTTTGATTAATTACTGCAAAAGTTATTAATGAGATTGGTTTGAAATTTGATTAAGTATTATTAAAAGTTATTCATTTAGACGTCAATTCAGACGTCAATTCTCAACCGTTTTCGATGTAGTTTTGCAGGCACCATCAGCTTGTATTACGGCAACTTCCGTGTAAATTTGGCGAAGTTTGATTAATTATTGCAGAAGTTATTAATGAGCTTGGTGCGAAATTTGTTTGACTTTTTTAAAAGTTATTCATGTAGACGTCAATTCAGACGTCAATTCTCAACCGTTTTCCATGTAGTTTTGCAGGCAACATCGGCTGTTATTACGGCAACTTTCCTGTAAATTTGGCGATGTTTGATTAATTACTGCAAAAGTTATTAATGAGATTGGTGTGAAAGCTGCTTGAGTTTTATTAAAAGTTATTAATTTAGACGTCAATTCAGACGTCAATTCTCAACCGTTTTCCATGTAGTTTTGCAGGCAACATCGGCTGGTATTACGGCAACTGCCCTGTAAATTTGGCGAAGTTTGATTAATTACTGCATAAGTTATTAATGAGCTTGGTGTGAAATTTGATTGAGTATCATTAAAAGTTATTCATTTAGACGTCAATTCAGACGACAATTCTCAACTGTTTACCATGTAGTTTTGCAGGCACCATCGGCTGGTATTACGGCAACTTCCCTGTAAATTTGGCGAAGTTTGATTATTACTGCAAAAGTTATTAATGAGATTGGTGTGAAATTTGATTGAGTATTATTAAAAGTTATTCATTTAGACGTCAATTCAGACGTCAATTCTCAACCGTTTCCCATGTAGTTTTGTAGACAACATCGGCTGTTATTACGGCAACTTCCCTGTAAATTTGGCGAAGTTTAATTAATTACTGCAAAAGTTATTAATGAGATTGGTGTGAAATTTGATTGAGTATCATTAAAAGTTATTCATTTAGACGTCAATTACGACGTGAATTCTCAACTGTTTTCCATGTAGTTTTGCAGGCACCATCGGCTGGTATTACGGCAACCTCCCTGTAAATTTGGCAAAGTTTGATTGATTACTGCAAAAGTTATTAATGAGATTGGTTTGAAATTTGATTGAGTAATTTTAAAAGTTATTCATTTAGACGTCAATTCAGACGTCAATTCTCAACCGTTTTCGATGTAGTTTTGCAGACACCATCGGTTGGTATTACGGCAACTGCCCTGTAAATTTGGCGAAGTTTGATTAATTACTGCAAAAGTTATTAATGAGATTGGTTTGAAATTTGATTGAGTATTATTAAAAGTTATTCATTTAGACGTCAATTCAGACTTCAATTCTCAACCGTTTTTGATGTAGTTTTGCAGGCACCATCAGTTCATATTACGGCAACTTCCGTGCAAATTTGGCGAAGTTTGATTAATTATTGCAGAAGTTATTAATGAGCTTGTTGCGAAATTTGTTTGACTATTATTAAAAGTTATTCATTTAGACGTCAATTCAGACGTCAATTCTCAACCGTTTTCGATGTAGTTTTGCAGGCGCCATCGGCTGGTATTACGGCAACGTCCCTGTAAATTTGGCGAAGTTTGATTAATTATTGCAGAAGTTAATAATGAGATTGGTGTGAAATTTGCTTGAGTTTTATTAAAAGTTATTCACTTAGATGTCAATTCAAACGTCAATTCTCAACCGTTTTCCATGTAGTTTTGCAGGCAACATCGGCTGTTATTACGGCAACTGCCCTGTAAATTTGGCGAAGTTTGATTAATTACTGCATTAGTTATTAATGAGCTTGGTGTGAAATGTGATTGAGTATCATTAAAAGTTATTAATTTAGACGTCAATTCAGACGACAATTCTCAACTGTTTTCCATGTAGTTTTGCAGGCACCATCGGCTGATATTACGGCAACTTCCCTGTAAATTTGGCGAAGTTTGATTAATTACTGCAAAAGTTATTAATGAGATTGGTTAGAAATTTGATTGAGTATTATTAAAAGTTATTCATTTAGACGTCAATTCAGACGTCAATTCTCAACCGTTTTCGATGTAGTTTTGCAGGCACCATCAGCTTGTATTACGGCAACTTCCGTGTAAATTTGGCGAAGTTTGATTAATTATTGCAGAAGTTATTAATGAGCTTGGTGCGAAATTTGTTTGACTATTATTAAAAGTTATTCATTTAGACGTCAATTCAGACGTCAATTCTCAACCGTTTTCACTGTAGTTTTGCACGCAACATCGGCTGTTAACACGGCAACATCCCAGTAAATTTGGCGAAGTTTGATTAATTACTGCAAAATTTATTAATGAGATTGGTGTGAAAGTTGCTTGAGTTTTATTAAAAGTTATTAATTTAGACGTCAATTCAGACGTCAATTCTCAACCGTTTTCCATGTAGTTTTGCAGGCAACATCGGCTGGTATTACGGCAACTGCCCTGTAAATTTGGCGAAGTTTGATTAATTACTGCATAAGTTATTAATGAGCTTGGTGTGAAATTTGATTGAGTATCATTAAAAGTTATTCATTTAGAAGTCAATTCAGACGACAATTCTCAACTGTTTACCATGTAGTTTTGCAGGCACCATCGGCTGGTATTACGGCAACTTCCCTGTAAATTTGGCGAAGTTTGATTATTACTGCAAAAGTTATTAATGAGATTGGTGTGAAATTTGATTGAGTATTATTAAAAGTTATTCATTTAGACGTCAATTCAGACGTCAATTCTCAACCGTTTCCCATGTAGTTTTGCAGACAACATCGGCTGTTATTACGGCAACTTCCCTGTAAATTTGGCGAAGTTTAATTAATTACTGCAAAAGTTATTAATGAGATTGGTGTGAAATTTGATTGAGTATCATTAAAAGTTATTCATTTAGACGTCAATTCAGACGTGAATTCTCAACTGTTTTCCATGTAGTTTTGCAGGCACCATCGGCTGGTATTACGGCAACCTCCCTGTAAATTTGGCAAAGTTTGATTAATTACTGCAAAAGTTATTAATGAGATTGGTTTGAAATTTGATTGAGTAATTTTAAAAGTTATTCATTTAGACGTCAATTCAGACGTCAATTCTCAACCGTTTTCGATGTAGTTTTGCAGACACCATCGGTTGGTATTACGGCAACTGCCCTGTAAATTTGACAAAGTTTGATTAATTACTGCAAAAGTTATTAATGCAATTGGTGTGAAATTTGATTGAGTATTATTAAAAGTTATTCATTTAGACGTCAATTCAGACTTCAATTCTCAACCGTTTTTGATGTAGTTTTGCAGGCACCATCAGTTCATATTACGGCAACTTCCGTGCAAATTTGGCGAAGTTTGATTAATTATTGCAGAAGTTATTAATGAGCTTGTTGCGAAATTTGTTTGACTATTATTAAAAGTTATTCATTTAGACGTCAATTCAGACGTCAATTCTCAACCGTTTTCGATGTAGTTTTGCAGACACCATCGGCTGGTATTACGGCAACTGCCCTGTAAATTTGGCAAAGTTTGATTAATTACTGCGAAAGTTATTAATGAGATTGGTGTGAAATTTGATTGAGTATTATTAAAAGTTATTCATTTAGACGTCAATTAAGACGTCAATTCTCAATCGTTTTCCATGTAGTTTTGCAGGCAACATCGGCTGTTATTACGGCAAGTTCCTGTAAATTTGGCGAAGTTTGATTAATTACTGCAAAAGTTATTGATGAGATTGGTGTGAAAGTTGCTTGAGTATCATTAAAAGTTATTCATTTAGACGTCAATTCAGACGTCAATTCTCACCTGTTTTCCATGTAGTTTTGCAGGCGCCATCGGCTGGTATTACGGCAACGTCCCTGTAAATTTGGCGAAGTTTGATTAATTATTGCAGAAGTTAATAATGAGATTGGTGTGAAATTTGCTTGAGTTTTATTAAAAGTTATTCACTTAGATGTCAATTCAAACGTCAATTCTCAACCGTTTTCCATGTAGTTTTGCAGGCAACATCGGCTGTTATTACGGCAACTGCCCTGTAAATTTGGCGAAGTTTGATTAATTACTGCATTAGTTATTAATGAGCTTGGTGTGAAATGTGATTGAGTATCATTAAAAGTTATTCATTTAGACGTCAATTCAGACGTCAATTCTCAACCGTTTTCGATGTAGTTTTGCAGGCACCATCAGCTTGTATTACGGCAACTTCCGTGTAAATTTGGCGAAGTTTGATTAATTATTGCAGAAGTTATTAATGAGCTTGGTGCGAAATTTGTTTGACTATTATTAAAAGTTATTCATTTAGACGTCAATTCAGACGTCAATTCTCAACCGTTTTCACTGTAGTTTTGCACGCAACATCGGCTGTTAACACGGCAACATCCCAGTAAATTTGGCGAAGTTTGATTAATTACTGCAAAATTTATTAATGAGATTGGTGTGAATGTTGCTTGAGTTTTATTAAAAGTTATTAATTTAGACGTCAATTCAGACGTCAATTCTCAACCGTTTTCCATGTAGTTTTGCAGGCAACATCGGCTGGTATTACGGCAACTGCCCTGTAAATTTGGCGAAGTTTGATTAATTACTGCATAAGTTATTAATGAGCTTGGTGTGAAATTTGATTGAGTATCATTAAAAGTTATTCATTTAGACGTCAATTCAGACGACAATTCTCAACTGTTTACCATGTAGTTTTGCAGGCACCATCGGCTGGTATTACGGCAACTTCCCTGTAAATTTGGCGAAGTTTGATTATTACTGCAAAAGTTATTAATGAGATTGGTGTGAAATTTGATTGAGTATTATTAAAAGTTATTCATTTAGACGTCAATTCAGACGTCAATTCTCAACCGTTTCCCATGTAGTTTTGCAGACAACATCGGCTGTTATTACGGCAACTTCCCTGTAAATTTGGCGAAGTTTAATTAATTACTGCAAAAGTTATTAATGAGATTGGTGTGAAATTTGATTGAGTATCATTAAAAGTTATTCATTTAGACGTCAATTCAGACGTGAATTCTCAACTGTTTTCCATGTAGTTTTGCAGGCACCATCGGCTGGTATTACGGCAACCTCCCTGTAAATTTGGCAAAGTTTGATTAATTACTGCAAAAGTTATTAATGAGATTGGTTTGAAATTTGATTGAGTAATTTTAAAAGTTATTCATTTAGACGTCAATTCAGACGTCAATTCTCAACCGTTTTCGATGTAGTTTTGCAGACACCATCGGTTGGTATTACGGCAACTGCCCTGTAAATTTGACAAAGTTTGATTAATTACTGCAAAAGTTATTAATGCATTTGGTGTGAAATTTGATTGAGTATTATTAATAGTTATTCATTTAGACGTCAATTCAGACGTCAATTCTCAACTGGTTTTCCATGTAGTTTTGCAGGCACCATCGGCTGGTATCACGGCAACTTCCCTGTAAATTTGGCGAAGTTTGATTAATTACTGCAAAAGTTATTAATGAAATTGGTGTGAAATTTGATTGAGTATTATTAATAGTTATTCATTTAGACGTCAATTCAGACGTCAATTCTCAACTGTTTTCCATGTAGTTTTGCAGGCACCATCGGCTGGTATCACGGCAACTTCCCTGTAAATTTGGCGAAGTTTGATTAATTACTGCAAAAGTTATTAATGAGATTGGTTTGAAATTTGATTGAGTATTATTAAAAGTTATTCATTTAGACGTCAATTCAGACGTCAATTCTCAACCGTTTTCGATGTAGTTTTGCAGGCACCATCAGCTTGTATTACGGCAACTTCCGTGTAAATTTGGCGAAGTTTGATTAATTATTGCAGAAGTTATTAATGAGCTTGGTGCGAAATTTGTTTGACTTTTTTCAAAGGAAGTGTCTATTGCCACAGTACTGTGGCAATAGCAGAGCGAATCGCTATTTTCACCAAACCAATCAGAGCCCATCATACATTTTCGCATGTGGAGTGGCAGGGCTGAGTGGATTGCCGCCATTACACCGTCGCCATGTTGATCGGAAAGACGTCCGTCAATTAGGAAGCATTTAAAACGGTCTCAAGTGAATTTTCGGCTGCCGCAAATGTTCTATCTTGGACATTATCGAGCGAGACAATATGGAATTATGGGAAGAAGCATGAGTTTGTGTAAATCGGTGACACCATCAAGTAAGTAATGTGATACTTTTAGTCAATCATGTCTTATATTGTAGGCCTAGGCCCTATGTGTACACATTCTGCCATAATGTGTGACTATGAACTGCTCTTGAAAACCCAAGTCGCGTTAGACTTGACTATGTTTATCCAAGGCCACAGTGCTGTGTCAATACGGTTTTGTACTACCCCTCTACATGTAAAAGTCTTTGCTGGCACAGTGCTGTGTCAATAAGGGTTCCTTCTACCCCTCTACATGTATAAATTTTATTGTCACAGTGCTGTGTCAATAAGGTTTTTTACTACCCCTCTACATGTACAAGTCCTTAGTGCCACAGCTCTGTGTGAATAAGATTTTTTACTACCCCTTTACATGTACAAGTTTTTGCTGCCACAGTGCTGTGTCAATAATGGTATTTACTACTCCTCTACATGTACAAGTCCTTACTGCCACAGTGCTGTGTCAATAAGAGTTTCGACAACCCCTCTACATGTACAAGTCCTTGCTGCCACAGTGCTGTGTCAATAAGGGTTATTACTACCCCTCTACATGTACAAGTCCTTACTGCCACAGTGCTGTGTCAACAAGGTTCCGACAACTCCTCTACATTTAAAAGTCCTTACTGCCACAGTGCTGTGACAATAAGGTTTTTTACTATCCCTCTACATGTACAAGTCCTTACTGCCACAGTGCAGTGTCAATAATGTTTTTTACTACCCCTTTACATGTACAAGTCCTTGCTGCCACAGTGCTGTGTCAATAATGGTTTTTACTACTCATTTACATGTACAAGTCTTTTATGCCACAGTGCTGTGTCAATAAGGGTTATTACTACCCCTCTACATGTACAAGTCCTTACTGCTACAGTACTTTGTCAATAAGGGTTCCGACAACCCCTCTACATGTACAAGTCCGTACTACCGCAGTGCTGTGTCAATAAGGTTTTTTACTACCCCTCTACATGTACAAGTCCTTACTGCCACAGTGCTGTGTCAATAAGGTTTTTTACTACCCCTTTAAATGTACAAGTCCTTGCTGCCACAGTGCTGTGTCAATAAGGGTTATTACTACTCCTCTACTTGTACAAGTCCTTACGGCCACAATGCTGTTTTTTACTAATGAAATAGGTCTGAATCTGGCTGAACAAATCAACCAATAGTAGAATTGTTACAATTCAAACACAATACATGTATGTGGTTATGTTTTAGGGAGTCAAAAAGCAAGAACAGAGACCAAGTCATATAAATGGAGCACAAAAACTCTTACTAGCTGTCAACAAGACAAAAGTTCAAGCTGTGGTGTTTTGTTTCGATGGTATGACATTTTACAGGTCATAGTATTGGAAATTAAATGTACAGTCATAACTATGCCATCAAATTTTATTTTGTTTAGATTTTCAATACACAATGTTGAAATACAAATGCATGTCTTTTCAAAATAAAATTACTATTTAATATACATATACATGTGTTCATAAATATTTTTTCCGAATGTTAAAATATACATCAGCCAGTTCAGGCTAGGATCACTTAGCCCGCCCTTTTTTAATGTGGACTTTTGCCACTGAAGTTCGGCATCATTGTCGGGGGCGGCGTCGACATCGGCGTTAACATTTCCTTAGCCAAATTTGTTCTATGTGTTGCTAATACCCATTCAGTTAACTGACAAGTTGTAAAATAATAGTTGAGTAAAATAAAAATGGCTGAATGATTTATCACATAAAATGGCCAATTTTTGCTTGTTTGTGGACACAATAACTTGCCAAATTTTTCATGTTTTTTACATTTTTATTCACTAATATTTAAATATGTGCAATTTTGTTTCTATGTCTTTTCAGAATGCTGAAATAATCACCAGCCACTTCAGACTATGATAGTTGGGGCAGCTCAGTTTAACGGCGTAGGCATATTATAGTGTCTTAACAACCAATGAATAAATATATTTTTTAATGAAACTGTTTTTTTCCTTTTCCATAAAATTAATAAATGTTGCTACGACTTTAAGTTGGGACATGGTAGGGCAGAGCACTATGATAACAAGGAATTCAAACGGTAAAGACACTGAAGCTGTACTGTGATAGCATAGAACGTATGGGTGTCAAGGGGTGGTAAAACAAATTAGTGACATGACAGTGGCATAGAGGATTGGTAAGTGTAAATATACCATACGAAACGGTAACCTTATTGACACAGAACTGTGGCAGAATAAGTGGCCAAGAAGAAGATAGTAAGAAGCCATAGGCTTGCTTAAACAACATTGTGGTGGAAATGAGTTGTAAGTGTAAAGAAAATGACAATAAACATAATTGCCACTGTAGTGTGTTAGCAAGGTGAATAGAGAAGGTTTGGCGAAAGAAGAAAACGTTTGGGGAAATTTGGTGAATGTTTGGTAAAGATTTCAAGAATTTTGCAAATTTGTCAACATCGCCAAATAGCCTCAAGGCCTGTGAGATCCTCCTTACTTGTCATCAACTACTGTCACACCATGCAAAATTATTCCCTCTACGAACAATTGGTGACAATTTTTTTGCAAAATCCACGCCGATTTTTTTGTAGCCATATATTCGACAATTTCATGGTAGCAGTGACAGAACTGTGTCAGCGATGATTTGCAAGTACATAGAGACAGTAATCAACCTTATTGACACATGACTGTGGTAGCAAGGACAAAAAATCTAGATTGACACAGTACTGTGGCACCAATGACTTGTAAGTGCATAGATACAGTAATAAATCTCATTGACATATGAATGTAGATGTAGACTTGACTTGCAGATGTAGGCCTACATGGGCAGTCACAAACCATATTAAAACACCGTGGCAGCAAATATTTGAGAGTTTGTAGAGACAATAAAAACATTATTGCAACGGCACTATGGTAGCAAGTACTTCTAAGTTCAGAAAAATAGGAGACCGTATTCACACAGCACTCTAGCAGCAAATATTTTTAAATGTATTGAGACAGTAAGAAACTTCATTGACAGAGCACTGTGCTAGTAAGGACTCTGGTATGTGTAGACGGCATCAGTGTGGTATGAAAGACTTTAAGGTGTACAAAATGAGTGGTAAAAAGTACTTTTAGGTGGCAATGGGCGCTGAGAAACCTTTTTTACACAGCACTGTGGTAGCAAGGATTTGTATCATGTGTATATTGGTAAGGAACGTTATTGCCACAGCTCTGTGGTAGCAAGAATTTCTATGTATGGAGAAAGAATAAGATACATTATTAGAACGGAGCTGCGGCAGCAAAGAGATTTTTAGGTGTATAGAGACAATAAGAAACGTTATTGCCACAGCAATGCGGCAGCAAAGATTTTGAGTGTATAGGGACAGTAGGAACGTTATTGCCTCAGCACTGTGGTAGCAAGGATCTATATGTATGGGAAAAGAGTAAGATACCTTATTGTCACAGCAATGTGGCAGCAAAGATTTCAAATGTATAGAAACTGTAATGCTAGGTTTACATTATGTTCCCGGTGGCCACGGCGGCCACGTTTGCCCGAAACGTAGTGCACCATAGGATTTTGGCCCTTTTTCAAATTTTATTAGGTCTTGCTACGTTTTCTATTGATCTCTCATGGCCTCTCACGGTATGCGGGACGGACCGTGAAGGGTCGCAGGTGGTCTAGTCCGGATGCTCAAAGGCGTGGTACGGTTCGGCCCGTTCGGCTCCCGATCTATAACGAATGCCAGCACGTTGCCTCCCGGGCCATCACGGTCTGATGGGGCTCCTCTCGTTTCTCACGTTCTAACCAAGGACTGACACGTCTTTCACGTTCTCTCAAGACTCTCTGCGGATGAAACGTGGACACCGGACAGCTTTGGAGCGCGTTTGAATATATCTTGCCTCTTATTCAATTTGAAAGAAGATTTTGGTGACTAATATTACATTTAATAGGTCAAGACATATGTTAAAACTGTTTTTAATTGCTAAATTACAATATTTTTTGTGTAATTCAAGATGACGTCCAAAAAAATGACAAAAAATACATATTTTAACTATATGCACTTTTGAAGTTATGATTTGTGATTGAAAATATCCCCAGGACTCTCATTAAGTGGTATCATGTTGTTCAGGGACCTATCACGAGTCAGAATCAGGCTGTTGATATTTAATCGATAGAGAATAAATGGCCAAAGACCGATTTTTAAAATGGCCACTATCAAAATCACAGAAAAGTCCCAGAAACATGATTCTCAAAGACCGTCTCAAAGTTCTGTTGCCGCTTATTACGCACTGTCACGTTTTGTTGGGCTAACGCCGTTTTACCACGGCCTGCTAGGTTTCTGATCCGTACCGTGACTGCCGTGGCAAATTTTTTGACAGTTTTCAAAATCTGGCACGGCAGTCACGGCAATCACGGCCTCCCAAGTTTGTCCATCCCGCCGCTCTGCGTTGCCCCACGTCCATCCCGTTTTCTCCACGGTGGCCTGAAACGTGGCCGCCGGGAACCTAGTGTAAACATAGCATAAGAAAACGTTATTGCCACAGCACTGTGGTAGCAATGACTTCTATGCCTAGAGAAAGAGTAAGATACCTTATTGACAAAGTACTGTGGCAGCACATATTTTAAGTGTATAGATACAGTAAGAAACGTTATTGCCACAGCACTGTGGTAGCAAGGACTTATATGTATAGGAAAAGAGTAAGATACCTTATTGACACAGCACTGTGGCAGCACAGATTTTAAGTGAATAGAGACCGTAAGAACCGTTATTGCCACATCTCTGTGGTAGCAAAATCTTGTATGTGTATAGAAAGGGGAAGATACCTTATTGACACAGCACTGTGGCAGCACAGATTTTAAGTGTATAGAGAGAGTAAGAAACGTTATTACCACAGCAATGTGGTAGCAATGACTTATATGTGTGGAGAAAGAGAAAGATACCTTATTGCCACAGCAATGTGGCAGCAAATATTTTAAATGTACAGAAACTGTAGGAAACGTTATTGCCACAGCACTGTGGTAGCAAGGACTTCTATTCATAGAGAAAGAGTAAGATACATCATTGACAAAGTACTGTGACAGCACATATTTTAAGTGTATAGAGACAGAAAGAAGGGTTATTCCCACAGCACTGTTGTAGCAATGACGTACATGTGTAGAAAAAGAGTAAGATACCTTATTGCCACAGCAATGTGGCAGCAAAGATTTAAATGTATAGAAACTGTAAGAAACGTTATTGCCACAGCACTGTGGTAGCAAGGACTTATATGTATAGGAAAAGAGTAAGATACCTTATTGACACAGCACTGTGGCAGCACAGATTTTAAGTGAATAGAGACCGTAAGAACCGTTATTGCCACATCTCTGTGGTAGCAAAATCTTCTATGTGTATAGAAAGGGGAAGATACCTTATTGACACAGCACTGTGGCAGCACAGATTTTAAGTGTATAGAGAGAGTAAGAAACGTTATTACCACAGCACTGTGGTAGCAATGACTTATATGTGTGGAGAAAGAAAAAGATACCTTATTGCCACAGCAATGTGGCAGCAAATATTTTAAATGTACAGAAACTGTAAGAAACGTTATTGCCACAGCACTGTGGTAGCAAGGACTTCTATTCATAGAGAAAGAGTAAGATACATCATTGACAAAGTACTGTGACAGCACATATTTTAACTGTATAGATACAGTAAGAAACGTTATTGCCACAGCACCGTGGTAGCAATGACTTCTATGCCTAGAGAAAGAGTAAGATACCTTATTGACAAAGTACTGTGGCAGCACATATTTTAAGTGTATAGATACAGTAAGAAACGTTATTGCCACAGCACTGTGGTAGCAAGGACTTCTATTCATAGAGAAAGAGTAAGATACATCATTGACAAAGTACTGTGACAGCACATATTTTAACTGTATAGATACAGTAAGAAACGTTATTGCCACAGCACCGTGGTAGCAATGACTTCTATGCCTAGAGAAAGAGTAAGATACCTTATTGACACAGCACTGTGGCAGCACAGATTTTAAGTGAATTGAGACCGTAAGAACCGTTATTGCCACATCTCTGTGGTAGCAAAATCTTCTATGTGTATAGAAAGGAGAAGATACCTTATTGACACAGCACTGTGGCAGCACAGATTTTAAGTGTATAGAGAGAGTAAGAAACGTTGGTGCCACATCACTGTGGTAGCAAGGGCTGCTATGTGTAAAGAAAGAGTAAGACACCTTATTGACACATCACTGTGGCAGCACAGATTTTAAGTATATAGAGACAGTAAGAAACGTTATTACCACAGCACTGTGGTAGCAATGACTTATATGTGTAGAGAAAGAGAAAGATACCTTATTGCCACAGCAATGTGGCAGCAAAGATTTTAAATGTACAGAAACTGTAAGAAACGTTATTGCCACATCTCTGTGGTAGCAAAATCTTCTATGTGTATAGAAAGGGGAAGATACCTTATTGACACAGCACTGTGGCAGCACAGATTTTAAGTATATAGAGACAGTAAGAAACGTTATTACCACAGCACTGTGGTAGCAATGACTTATATGTGTGGAGAAAGAGAAAGATACCTTATTGCCACAGCAATGTGGCAGCACATATTTTAAATGTACAGAAACTGTAAGAAACGTTATTGCCACAGCACTGTGGTAGCAAGGACTTCTATGCATAGAGAAAGAGTAAGATACATCATTGACAAAGTACTGTGACAGCACATATTTTAAGTGTATAGAGACAGTAAGAAGGGTTATTCCCACAGCACTGTTGTAGCAATGACGTACATGTGTAGAAAAAGAGTAAGATACCTTATTGCCACAGCAATGTGGCAGCAAAGATTTAAATGTATAGAAACTGTAAGAAACGTTATTGCCACAGCACTGTGGCAGCACAGATTTTAAGTGAATAGAGACCGTAAGAACCGTTATTGCCACATCTCTGTGGTAGCAAAATCTTCTATGTGTATAGAAAGGGGAAGATACCTTATTGACACAGCACTGTGGCAGCACAGATTTTAAGTATATAGAGACAGTAAGAAACGTTATTACCACAGCACTGTGGTAGCAATTACTTATATGTGTGGAGAAAGAGAATGATACCTTATTGCCACAGCAATGTGGCAGCAAATATTTTAAATGTACAGAAACTGTAAGAAACGTTATTGCCACAGCACTGTGGTAGCAAGGACTTCTATGCATAGAGAAAGAGTAAGATACATGATTGACAAAGTTCTGTGACAGCACATATTTTAAGTGTATAGAGACAGTAGGAAGGGTTATTCCCACAGCACTGTTGTAGCAATGACGTACATGTGTAGAAAAAGAGTAAGATACCTTATTGCCACAGCAATGTGGCAGCAAAGACTTAAATGTATAGAAACTGTAAGAAACGTTTTTGCCACAGCGCTGTGGTAGCAAAGACTTCTATGCGTAGAGATAGAGTAAGATACCTTATTGACGAAGTAATGTGGCAGCACAGATTTTAACTGTATAGATACAGTAAGAAACGTTATTGCCACAGCACTGTGGTAGCAATGACTTCTATGCCTAGAGAAAGAGTAAGATACCTTATTGACAAAGTACTGTGGCAGCACAGATTTTAAGTATATAGAGACAGTAAGAAACGTTATTGCCACAGCACTGTGGTAGCAAGGACTTATATGTATAGGAAAATAGTAAGATACCTTATTGACACAGCACTGTGGCAGCACAGATTTTAAGTGAATGGAGACCGTAAGAACCGTTATTGCCACATCTCTGTGGTAGCAAAATCTTCTATGTGTATAGAAAGGGTAAGATACCTTATTGACACAGCACTGTGGCAGCACAGATTTTAAGTGTATAGAGAGAGTAAGAAACGTTGGTGCCACATCACTGTGGTAGCAAGGGCTGCTATGTGTAAAGAAAGAGTCAGACACCTTATTGACACATCACTGTGGCAGCACAGATTTTAAGTATATAGAGACAGTAAGAAACGTTATTACCACAGCACTGTGGTAGCAATGACTTATATGTGTGGAGAAAGAGAAAGATACCTTATTGCCACAGCAATGTGGCAGCAAATATTTTAAATGTACAGAAACTGTAAGAAACGTTATTGCCACAGCACTGTGGTAGCAAGGGCTTCTATGCATAGAGAAAGAGTAAGATACATCATTGACAAAGTACTGTGACAGCACATATTTTAAGTGTATAGAGACAGTAAGAAGGGTTATTCCCACAGCACTGTTGTAGCAATGACGTACATGTGTAGAAAAAGAGTAAGATACCTTATTGCCACAGCAATGTGGCAGCAAAGATTTAAATGTATAGAAACTGTAAGAAACGTTATTGCCACAGCACTGTGGTAGCAAAGACTTCTATGCGTAGAGATAGAGTAAGATACCTTATTGACGAAGTAATGTGGCAGCACAGATTTTAACTGTATAGATACAGTAAGAAACGTTATTGCCACAGCACTGTGGTAGCAATGATTTATAGGTTTAGTGAAAGAGTAAGAAACCTTATTGACACAGCACTGTGGCTAACATTATAAACAGTTACACAGAACTGCTGCCGTGAAGATTAGCAATAACGAGAAGCTTATGGACACATCAATTCAGTACCAAGGAATGACAAACCCTTATTAACACAATCATGTGGCAGCAATCACTTGCACATGTACACGGACTGTAAGATACCTTATTGTTACACTAATGTGGTAGCATGACCTCATCCGTTTAGATATTTGAGCAGAAATGAATCTTAGTGACACAGGACTGTGGTAATAAAGTTATTTGCTGTGATTGGTCAGTATCTTTGTTACACTGATGCTGATTGGTTTGGTGGTAATAGCATTTCCAAAGTTGCTGCCACAGTCTGAAATCCTTAATTCTGATTGGCTTGGTGAAAATAGCCAATGGGACCTTTAGTACCACAGTACTGTGGCAGTAGCCATTGCCTTTTTTAAAAGTTATTCATGTAGACGTCAATTCAGACGTAAATTCTCAACCGTTTTCCATGTAGTTTTGCAGGCAACATCGGCTGTTATTACGGCAACTTTCCTGTAAATTTGGCGAAGTTTGATTAATTACTGCAAAAGTTATTAATGAGATTGGTGTGAAAGTTGCTTGAGTTTTATTAAAAGTTATTAATTTAGACGTCAATTCAGACGTCAATTCTCAACCGTTTTCCATGTAGTTTTGCAGGCACCATCGGCTGGAATTACGGCAACTGCCCTGTAAATTTGGCGAAGTTTGATTAATTACTGCATAAGTTATTATTGAGCTTGGTGTGAAATTTGATTGAGTATCATTAAAAGTTATTCATTTAGACGTCAATTCAGACGACAATTCTCAACTGTTTTCCATGTAGTTTTGCAGGCACCATCGGCTGGTATTACGGCAACTTCCCTGTAAATTTGGCGAAGTTTGATTAATTACTGCAAAAGTTATTAATGAGATTGGTGTGAAATTTGATTGAGTATTATTAAAAGTTATTCATTTAGACGTCAATTCAGACGTCAATTCTCAACCGTTTTCCATATAGTTTTGCAGACAACATCGGCTGTTATTACGGCAACTTCCCTGTAAATTTGGCAAAGTTTAATTAATTACTGCAAAAGTTGTTAATGAGATTGGTGTGAAATTTGATTGAGTATCATTAAAAGCTATTCATTTAGACGTCAATTCAGACGTGAATTCTCAACTGTTTTCCATGTAGTTTTGCAGGCACCATCGGCTGGTATTACGGCAACCTCCCTGTAAATTTGGCAAAGTTTGATTAATTACTGCAAAAGTTATTAATGAAATTGGTGTGAAATTTGATTGAGTATTATTAATAGTTATTCATTTAGACGTCAATTCAGACGTCATTTCTCAACTGTTTTCCATGTAGGTTTGCAGGCACCATCGGCTGGTATCACGGCAACTTCCCTGTAAATTTGGCGAAGTTTGATTAATTACTGCAAAAGTTATTAATGAGATTGGTTTGAAATTTGATTGAGTATTATTAAAAGTTATTCATTTAGACGTCAATTCAGACGTCAATTCTCAACTGTTTTCGATGTAGTTTTGCAGGCACCATCAGCTTGTATTACGGCAACTTCCGTGTAAATTTGGCGAAGTTTGATTAATTATTGCAGAAGTTATTAATGAGCTTGGTGCGAAATTTGTTTGACTTTTTTTAAAAGTTATTCATGTAGACGTCAATTCAGACGTCAATTCTCAACCGTTTTCCATGTAGTTTTGCAGGCAACATCGGCTGTTATTACGGCAACTTTCCTGTAAATTTGGCGAAGTTTGATTAATTACTGCAAAAGTTATTAATGAGATTGGTGTGAAAGTTGCTTGAGTTTTATTAAAAGTTATTAATTTAGACGTCAATTCAGACGTCAATTCTCAACCGTTTTCCATGTAGTTTTGCAGGCACCATCGGCTGGTATTACGGCAACTGCCCTGTAAATTTGGCGAAATTTGATTAATTACTGCATAAGTTATTAATGAGCTTGGTGTGAAATTTGATTGAGTATCATTAAAAGTTTTTCATTTAGACGTCAATTCGAACGACAATTCTCAACTGTTTTCCATGTAGTTTTGCAGGCACCATCGGCTGGTATTACGGCAACTTCCCTGTAAATTTGGCGAAGTTTAATTAATTACTGCAAAAGTTATTAATGAGATTGGTGTGAAATTTGATTGAGTATTATTAAAAGTTATTCATTTAGACGTCAATTCAGACGTCAATTCTCAACCGTTTTCCATATAGTTTTGCAGACAACATCGGCTGTTATTACGGCAACTTCCCTGTAAATTTGGCGAAGTTTAATTAATTACTGCAAAAGTTATTAATGAGATTGGTGTGAAATTTGATTGAGTATCATTAAAAGTTATTCATTTAGACGTCAATTCAGACGTGAATTCTCAACTGTTTTCCATGTAGTTTTGCAGGCACCATCGGCTGGTATTACGGCAACCTCCCTGTAAATTTGGCAAAGTTTGATTAATTACTGCAAAAGTTATTAATGAAATTGGTGTGAAATTTGATTGAGTATTATTAATAGTTATTCATTCAGACGTCAATTCAGACGTCAATTCTCAACTGTTTTCCATGTAGTTTTGCAGGCACCATCGGCTGGTATCACGGCAACTTCCCTGTAAATTTGGCGAAGTTTGATTAATTACTGCAAAAGTTATTAATGAGATTGGTTTGAAATTTGATTGAGTATTATTAAAAGTTATTCATTTAGACGTCAATTCAGACGTCAATTCTCAACCGTTTTCGATGTAGTTTTGCAGGCACCATCAGCTTGTATTACGGCAACTTCCGTGTAAATTTGGCGAATTTTGATTAATTATTGCAGAAGTTATTAATGAGCTTGGTGCGAAATTTGTTTGACTTTTTTTAAAAGTTATTCAAGTAGACGTCAATTCAGACGTCAATTCTCAACCGTTTTCCATGTAGTTTTGCAGGCAACATCGGCTGTTATTACGGCAACTTTCCTGTAAATTTGGCGAAGTTTGATTTATTACTGCAAAAGTTATTAATGAGATTGGTGTGAAAGTTGCTTGAGTTTTATTAAAAGTTATTAATTTAGACGTCAATTCAGACGTCAATTCTCAACCGTTTTCCATGTAGTTTTGCAGGCACCATCGGCTGGTATTACGGCAACTGCCCTGTAAATTTGGCAAAGTTTGATTAATTACTGCAAAAGTTATTAATGAAATTGGTGTGAAATTTGATTGAGTATTATAAATAGTTATTCATTTAGACGTCAATTCAGACGTCAATTCTCAACTGTTTTCCATGTAGTTTTGCAGGCACCATCGGCTGGTATCACGGCAACTTCCCTGTAAATTTGGCGAAGTTTGATTCATACTGCAAAAGTTATTAATGAGATTGGTGTGAAATTTGATTGAGTATTATTAAAAGTTATTCATTTAGACGTCAATTCAGACGTCAATTCTCAACTGTTTTCGAAGTAGTTTTGCAGACAACATCGGCTGTTATTACGGCAACTTCCCTGTAAATTTGGTGAAGTTTGATTAGTTACTGCAAAAGTTATTAATGAGATTGGTGTGAAATTTGATTGAGAATTATTAAAAGTTATTCATTTAGACGTCAATTCAGACGTCAATTCTCAATCGTTCTCCATGTAGCTTTGTAGGCAACATCGGCTGTTATTACGGCAACTGCCCTGTAAATTTAGACGTCAATTCAGACGTCAATTCTCAACCGTTTTCCATGTAGTTTTGCAGGCAACATCGGCTGTTATTACGGCAACTTCCGTGTAAATTTGGCGAAATTTGATTAATTATTGCAGAAGTTATTAATGAGATTGGTGTGAAATTTGCTTGAGTTTTATTAAAAGTTATTTACTTAGACGTCAATTCAGACGTCAATTCTCAACCGTTTTCCATGTAGTTTTGCAGGCAACATCGGCTGTTATTACGGCATCTTCCCTGTAAATTTGGCTAAGTTTGATTAATTACTGCAAAAGTTATTAATGAGATTGGTGTGAAATTTGATTGAGTATTATTAAAAGTTATTCATTTAGACGTCAATTCAGACGTCAATTCTCAATCGTTTTCCATGTAGTTTTGTAGGCAACATCGGCTGTTATTACGGCAACTTCCGAGTAAATTTGGCGAAGTTTGATTAATTACTGCAAAAGTTAATAATGAGATTGGTGTGAAATTTGCTTGAGTTTTATTAAAAGCTATTCATTTAGACGTCAATTCAGACGTCAATTCTCAACCGTTTTCCATGTAGTTTTGCAGGCACCATCGGCTGATATTACGGCAACTGCCCTGTAAATTTGGCAAAGTTTGATTGATTACTGCATAAGTTATTAATGAGCTTGGTGTGAAATTTGATTGAGTATTTATTAAAAGTTATTCATTTAGACGTCAATTCAGACGACAATTCTCAACTGTTTTCCATGTAGTTTTGCAGGCACCATCGGCTGATATTACGGCAACTTCCCTGTAAATTTGGCAAAGTTTGATTAATTACTGCAAAAGTTATTTATGAGATTGGTTTGAAAGTTGATTGAGTATTATTAAAAGTTATTCATTTAGACGTAAATTCAGACGTCAATTCTCAAACGTTTTCGATGTAGTTTTGCAGGCACCATCAGTTCATATTACGGCAACTTCCGTGTAAATTTGGCGAAGTTTGATTGATTATTGCAGAAGTTATTAATGAGCTTGGTGCGAAAGTTATTAATGAGATTGGTGTGAAATTTAATTGAGTATTAATAAAAGTTATTCATTTAGACGTCAATTCAGACGTCAATTCTCAACCGTTTTCGCTGTAGTTTTGCAGACACCATCGGCTGGTATTACGGCAACTGCCCTGTAAATTTGGCAAAGTTTAATTAATTACTGCAAAAGTTATTAATGAGATTGGTTTGAAATTTGATTGAGTATTATTAAAAGTTATTCATTTAGACGTCAATTCAGACGTCAATTCTCAACCGTTTTCGATGTAGTTTTGCAGACACCATCGGTTGGTATTACGGCAACTGCCCTGTAAATTTGGCAAAGTTTGATTAATTACTGCGAAAGTTATTAATGAAATTGGTGTGAAATTTGATTGAGTATTATTAATAGTTATTCATTTAGACGTCAATTCAGACGTCAATTCTCAATCGTTTTCCATGTAGTTTTGTAGGCAACATCGGCTGTTATTACGGCAACTGCCCTGTAAATTTGGCGAAGTTTAATTAATTACTGCAAAAGTTATTAATGAGATTGGTGTAAAATTTGATTGAGTATCATTAAAAGTTATTCATTTAGACGTCAATTCAGACGTCAATTCTCAACCGTTTTCGATGTAGTTTTGCAGACACCATCGGCTGTTATCACGGCAACTTCCCTGTAAATTTGGCGAAGTTTGATTAAATACTGCAAAAGTTATAAATGAGATTGGTGTGAAATTTGATTGAGTATTATTAAAAGTTATTCATTTAGACGTCAATTCAGACGTCAATTCTCAACCGTTCTCCATGTAGTGTCGCAGGCAACATTCGCTGTTATTACGGCAACTTCCCTGTGAATTTGGCGAAGTTTGATTAATTACTGCAAAAGTTATTAATGAGGTTGGTTAGAAATTTGATTGAGTATTATTAAAATTATTCATTTAGACGTCAATTCAGACGTCAATTCTCAACCGTTTTCGATGTAGTTTTGCAGGCACCATCGGCTGGTATTACGGCAACTTCCCTGTAAATTTGGCGAAGTTTGATTGATTACTGCAAAAGTTATTAATGCGATTGGTGTGAAATTTGATTGACTATTATTAAAAGTTATTCATTTAGACGTCAATTCAGACGTCAATTCGAAATCGTTTTCCATGTAGTTTTGTAGGCAACATCGGCTGTTATTACGGCAACTGCCCTGTAAATTTGGCGAAGTTTAATTTATTACTGCAAAAGTTATTAATGAGATTGGTGTGAAATTTGATTGAGTATGATTAAAAGTTATTCATTTAGACGTCAATTCAGACGACAATTCTCAACTGTTTTCCATGTAGTTTTGCAGGCACCATCGGCTGGTATTACGGCATCTTCCCTGTAAATTTGGCGAAGTTTGATTAATTACTGCAAAAGTTATTAATGAGATTGGTTTGAAATTTGATTGAGTATTATTAAAAGTTATTCATTTAGACGTAAATTCAGACGTCAATTCTCAACCGTTTTCGATGTAGTTTTGCAGGCACCATCAGCTTGTATTACGGCAACTTCCGTGTAAATTTGGCGAAGTTTGATTAATTATTGCAGAAGTTATTAATGAGCTTGGTGCGAAATTTGTTTGACTATTATTAAAAGTTATTCATTTAGACGTTAATTCAGACGTCAATTCTCAACCGTTTTCCATGCAGTTTTGCAGGCAGCATCGGCTGTTATTACGGCAACTTGCCTGTAAATTTGGCGAAGTTTGATTAATTACTGCAAAAGTTATTAATGAGATTGGTGTGAAATTTGCTTGAGTTTTATTAAAAGTTATTCATTTAGACGTCAATTCAGACGTCAATTCTCAACCGCTTTCTATGTGGTTTTGCAGGCACCATCGGCTGGTATTACGGCAACTGCCCTGTAAATTTGGCAAAGTTTGATTAATTACTGCATAAGTTATTAATGAGCTTGGTGTGAAATTTGATTGAGTATCATTATAAGTTATTCATTTAGACGTCAATTCAGACGACAATTCTCAACTGTTTTCCATGTAGTTTTGCAGGCACCATCGGCTGATATTACGGCAACTTCCCTGTAAATTTGGCAAAGTTTGATTAATTACTGCATAAGTTATTAATGAGCTTGGTGTGAAATTTGATTGAGTATCATTATAAGTTATTCATTTAGACGTCAATTCAGACGTCAATTCTCAATCGTTTTCCATGTAGTTTTGTAGGCAACATCGGCTGTTATTACGGCAACTTCCGAGTAAATTTGGCGAAGTTTGATTAATTACTGCAAAAGTTATTAATGAGATTGGTGTGAAATTTGCTTGAGTTTTATTAAAAGCTATTCATTTAGACGTCAATTCAGACGTCAATTCTCAACCGTTTTCCATGTAGTTTTGCAGGCACCATCGGCTGATATTACGGCAACTGCCCTGTAAATTTGGCAAAGTTTGATTGATTACTGCATAAGTTATTAATGAGCTTGGTGTGAAATTTGATTGAGTATTTATTAAAAGTTATTCATTTAGACGTCAATTCAGACGACAATTCTCAATTGTTTTCCATGTAGTTTTGCAGGCACCATCGGCTGATATTACGGCAACTTCCCTGTAAATTTGGCGAAGTTTGATTAATTACTGCAAAAGTTATTTATGAGATTGGTTTGAAAGTTGATTGAGTATTATTAAAAGTTATTCATTTAGACGTAAATTCAGACGTCAATTCTCAAACGTTTTCGATGTAGTTTTGCAGGCACCATCAGTTCATATTACGGCAACTTCGGTGTAAATTTGGCGAAGTTTGATTGATTATTGCAGAAGTTATTAATGAGCTTGGTGCGAAAGTTATTAATGAGATTGGTGTGAAATTTAATTGAGTATTAATAAAAGTTATTCATTTAGACGTCAATTCAGACGTCAATTCTCAACCGTTTTCGATGTAGTTTTGCAGACACCATCGGCTGGTATTACGGCAACTGCCCTGTAAATTTGGCAAAGTTTAATTAATTACTGCAAAAGTTATTAATGAGATTGGTTTGAAATTTGATTGAGTATTATTAAAAGTTATTCATTTAGACGTCAATTCAGACGTCAATTCTCAACCGTTTTCGATGTAGTTTTGCAGATACCATCGGTTGGTATTACGGCAACTGCCCTGTAAATTTGGCAAAGTTTGATTAATTACTGCGAAAGTTATTAATGAAATTGGTGTGAAATTTGATTGAGTATTATCAATAGTTATTCATTTAGACGTCAATTCAGACGTCAATTC
>CAXHKU010000924.1:0-25922 GCA_964017125.1 Flabesymbios commensalis | reverse complement strand
TTCTGAGTGTGTATACATACATACCATTATTTCTTGCCACGATATCTAATTCTTGCCACAAAAGTGTGTGATTCTGTTTTTATTTATCAGGCTTTAGATACACACATATATACAGTAATATGGTACATGTATAGTATATGTCTTAATACTACAATACAGCAACATAGAATGGAAATCATTTTTTGTCTGAAAAGTGACAGCAGAAATTGTATATAGTTAAAAGGTTTAGTTTTATTTGACCATGCTGTCAATATACCTATTAATAGGCATAAACTATAAATAGAGTAGTGAACACTCCAGACTTTTGGTATCATGGTGCTATAATCATTTTATGTTATCATTTTTTCTGTTTATCACGTTTTCTGTTTTACTCTGTAATGTTTAAAATTACCAGCTTATAGGCCTACTCCTGCAATAACCTGATAACCACCGTCAATACAGTCACAGTTATCTCCTCTAAAGTTTATGATTGGAATTGTACGCTGTATAAAATGATTATTCCCACCGTGTATATACTATACGCTACTCTAGAAGTTGACTTTAAAATGACTACTTTTCCTGACACTTGTTTATGCTGCATGGTTCAATGCAATTCTCAAATAAAATTACATGATGGTATTGTTGGCATAAAACAATGTGTTTCATCTTCTCTGAAGTAAATTACTAATATAATCGACGTGAGAGCAAATAAACTTGCAGAGCGCTAATGGTAATGTTTCTGTGGCCCACAATAAAATTGTGAAGTCAATCAAGCCGCTGAATTTCGTAAATAGCTGTTAAATGTTTTTTATTATGTCTTCCCTCTACAGAGGTGGAAACATATTGGTTTACCTGTGACCGCTCAGCCCGTCTGTGTGTCTGTGAGTGTCCCATTTATTCGGTCCAGCGATTTTTATAGTGCAGGCGGTCAAACACGCGACGTTGACAATATGCTGGTCCAATGCTGGTCTACCGTCTACAACACTACCCAACATTAGCCCAGTATTGAGTTACCGGAGGGGGGAGGGTCGTGTATGGTGTCACACTGAATGTGGGCCACCGTCACAAATGGCGGGCCAGCATTAACCCAGCTTTGGTTCAAAGCATCGTGCTGGTACAGTCTATGCTACACAAGCCTACCATTGACCCGGCAATATTTAACGCTGGCCCAACATTTAACAGAGATTGGATTGGTGTCAGCTTGTACTCTGTGGACACACCACCGCCAACAGAAAACACTGTCCAGTGTTGAATGGTTGATGGCCAGAGTCGGCGACGGTGGACCAGCGTTAATCCGGCATTGGTTTGACGTGTCGTGTTTGCTAGGCATTGTGTTGTGGACCAGTTGGCCGTTGATACGGGACCACTTAGCTATCCAGGGGTATTCACACAATGCTGTTTCAATGTTGGCCCTCCGTCTTCGCCGCTGGCTCAACATTTAAACAGCATTGGGTGAATGACCCTTGTTTGCTGGGATATTAGCTATCAACCTTTTAGCTGCAGAAGTGGAGACATCTCCAGTTTGTGTTTACAAAAACTGCGAATCTTTCAGTTATACTTATGTTATGCCTCGATGCAGCAATACAGAACTTCTGTGGCAGGAAAATCATAGGAGTCTGTGTAGTTTCAGGAAACAGACATGGCACAACAAGCCAGACCACCATAGCGAAATTGTAATTCAAGAAATTATAATTCAAGAGTTTGTTATTTCTTGACCTAATTTACAGCTCCTAATTAAAGATGATGAATATTCATTTGATGCAACTAACAATCACCACAACATTTTATCAATGCTTGAAAAATCCTTGAGAGAATTGTTGATCTTTCATGTACTGCAGGATGGCTTTGTTATCAAATACAAAGACTAGCGTAAACTAATCTAGTGTTTCACTTCGTCCTCGCAGTTAAGATGTGCTAGTTTGCGTAGCAATTGCCATGTTTTTATTCCAATGGGACGATTTTATATAACATGATGAATTTAAAACAAACTTTTTTCATAAATTCGGCCAAAAACTTTTTTTTGCCCTCATTTTCAACAATTTTTTTTTGTCGACAAACTTTTTTTATATTACTTCTAGTCACCCTCCCCCCCCCCTCCAGATATATGATGGTGCGTCCCTGTAAGCATGGGACACTATTATTGGTCAAACCTGATTACTGCCTGAGAGTTGTCCCATTGTAGTTTTACTGTTGTACCAATTATGGGCCAACGACGGGTCAACATTAAAATAACATTGTCTGCTGAACTAATTCCTGATAATATTATCATGAGCTTAACTCTCATAGCTGGTCTCTGATTGGCCGATGACGCCATCTAGACCAATCTAGACCGAAGATGAACCAATGCGATGCTGACCTGTTGGAATCTGAGTGCATGGATCGGAGTCAAGATCACATGACTCACAGGGGATGGCGTGATGTGATGTGATGATGAAACAGGAAGAAAAGAAAGTATGTCACCACAGGCTCTCGACCAACATCTGGGGATTAAGGGGTCGATAAAGTGGCAGATAATTACGACCCTTTAACCTTTTACCCGCTAAGTTATCGTATTTAAATTTTCACCCACTTGAAGTTGTGTCTCGCTACCGCGACCAACAACTTCAAGTGGGTAGAAATGACTCATTTTGTTTAATTTGAGACGAAAAATGGGAAAATCATGACGTCTAAACTTTATTTTCATTCTCAATAACTCTGATTTAATCTGCTAATAAAACAGATTAAAAAACTATGGTCGTGCTTAGCGCTTGAAGGGTTAATACCAAGGTGACTATAGGTAGCTGGGATTTGACCCCAGTATGTCGCGGCTTGTTACTCTATTTCTTACTGTAAGAGCTACACGAACATATGTCAGCTCTGCCAAAATGCAAATAACAGGAACATCCAATTTCCGATCCAAATAAGTCAGGCTGCTAATTAACACTATCATTATACTTCTCGGCGACAGTCACCACACGGATGCTGTGGAGATTTAGCTAGTAATTATATATTTATTTTTATCCATGTTACCACTCACGTGACTTGGCAACACTGTCCAACAACTTGTTGCAGTGAATTAATTCTGATTTTGCTTAAAAACTTATAGTTTCGTTTCACTAGCTAACACTCAAAGCACTTGAACATTTTTTTTACCCACTTGAAGTTGTGGCTCGCTACCGCGACCCACAACTTCAATTGGGTAAAAAAACGCACATTTGTACACTTTGAATCCAAACATGTGCCAATGTAGAGACTGTGTTGCTCATATCTCATGCAAACATACTGGTTTGAAAGACAAACAATAGGCTAAAACGGACATAAACGTGATTTAATTATATAACGTGAGAAGTTTACCGCTTAAAGTGCTAACCCATGAAGTGCTGAATTCTCAAGAAGCAATTTCCACCCCCTTAAAAGGGTCGTGTATGTCACCTTACAAGACCACTAGCTATTATAACTGTTCTTAAAATTCATATTGTCCATATAATATTATAATAACTATTCTATGTAACATCCTGTTAATTTAAGACATTTATGACCCAATATACGTATTCAAATTTCTAATACACAATTCAATGTTGTTCATGTTGTGTCGTGCAAACAGTTCTTCTCTCGTGCAAGGCCAAAATGCAGCATCTGCTTACTTTACATTTGCTCAGATACTGCCTTTTGGCTTAGAGCAGTGTTGTGGCCTGTTGCCAACAGAAATTACGAGGAGAATCCAGTGGTTGACACAGATATTGTTTCTTCGTCGCCTCATGCCACGTCAAAATGCATGTCGAGGACCCGCGCAACCTCTAGCCAACGCTGGGCCAGCATCTTCTACTTTAATTCTCGTGTTAGGCTGTTTGTGCCAAATATGTGATGTCATATTTTGTCGGTTAATTCGGGACTCTCACAGCTGTAGTTTTCCGTAATTATTTATATACGCACGTGTACATACATATATTTCCCAACGAACACGACACATCAATCCTACGTTGGACCAATGTTGCCCCACCGTCTACGACGTTGGGCCAACAATGGTCCAACATTGGATCGATGTGTCGTGCTTGCTGGGTTATTACCAGTAAACACGATTTGCTGACTGGCCAGTTGAAAACCAACTCTGGTTCGATGTCTCTTCTTTACTTGAAAAATGACATTGATAATCGACAAATACATCGATGTCGAAAGTACAAACCTCCTGTCTGTGGACCCTTCCTCGTGTGTATTGAATAGTCGTATCTGCCACTTTAGAAAGATACGACTCTTTACATCCAATGCCATGGACACATTTTTCTGTAGGCCTAAAATCTCTTCACTTTGACATGATCCTATAACTGTTTACCTTGGATATTATAATTATTTTTCACTAATAGTTATATATACCATTTGTGTCACTTTTTTCCTAAAATTTGTTTTTTGAGAGTCCTGGTGCAAAGAGTGTATAAATAATTCAGATAGTTATAGTAACCTGCTATTTTCCCGAGTTGTATATATTACATACATGTGCATAATGGTTTTATAGTCATCTGCTAAACCAACATTATGTCTGGTAAAATAATTGGTCATGAATATTTCATTTCTAGGGGCAGGTTGACATGTAAAAGTAGGTCCACGGCATTTTGTCTATGAAATATATTATTGACGACTCGTGAACATTTATGTCCCCTTTTATACAATTATGTTTTACGACTCACATATATATGGCGAGTCGTTACAGATGATTTTAAAAAGGGTATATGCCGTACAAAATGGTTTGACTATACTACAACCGTGTACGGCAACTTAAAAAATAATATTTTTTAACACAATTATTTAGGCTTGCTATTACCTGCTCTTCAATGTGGACCACAATAGTATTTTGTATTTATTGTATATTTTTTGAAGGCAAATAAATGAATTTAAAATATGGCTATATTGCGTCAGAGATCGCCAGCTTCTAATGAACGAAAAATTTCAAGAATAATTGGAATGGAAAAATACTATGATTAAAGAGTTAATTGTCGTTTAAACTGTGTACTTTTAAACCTCTGTTGTTGTTACAGATATTGATTACAACTTAAACAAAACAATCTAGGACACATTATAATGTCTATCTGATACATAAAGTCGGCTACTGTACTGTTTCTAACCCAGACCATTTTTATCGAGTTGTTTGTACTATTCTACATGGTCAGTGCTTATCTCCGCAATAAAAACAAGTGAAACATGTGCCTTTTAGCGAGTGTCAAGGACAAAATGAAATACTTGTCTTCACAATATAATACAGTTGTTGTTTTGAGCACTAAATCCCCAGCAGACATAGATGTTGATCCAATGTCTGCGACGCTGGCCCAACATTTTTACACCACTGTCGGGATTTGTCATCTGAATGGCTTAATGGGTGAACAAAACAAGCCTGGCTCCAACAATACACGAGACGTTCACCTGATGCTGGTTTGAGGTTGGTTCCACCGTCTGCGACGCTGGCCCAGCATTATCCCAGCATCACTTCAACTTCGTGTGTTTGCTCAGCTGTATCTAGGCCACGCGACCGGTCATTCACCGACATTTCAATTATTATCTTACATAATGACACTTCTAGTCCCAAGCTTAATATACTTTTGAGGTAAATACAAAACAATATTTGGATATATTGAACCATACAAATGAAGCAATGGTTCGACTTCACCAGTGAATTATTGTTATATAAAGGCCTGTTTGCAGCAGTTTTCAAAAGCCACCCTTCACAACGTGTTACCGAAAAATAGTATCAATTAGCGAGCCCATAGCTACCCTTCGATCGTACAGAAT
Organism: Flabesymbios commensalis; assembly: GCA_964017125.1. NCBI lineage: Eukaryota > Metazoa > Annelida > Polychaeta > Terebellida > Flabelligeridae > Flabesymbios > Flabesymbios commensalis. Next base: position 20,186 of record CAXHKU010000924.1, on the reverse strand, counting down.
TCAACACGCGTTGCACACGCATTCCCGACGACCCACATGCATGCTTTGTCTTCATTTTAATTTGTAATTACACCATTTTATTTTTATCCATTTGAAGTTTGGCATCACGACGCCCAAGTTGAAGACCTATATTACCTATTTTACCTATATTATTCTTATAATTCTTGAATTTGAAACAACCAAAAGTTTATTGCACATAATCAGCTTCAAACTTAATTTGTTCCGTTGCAGGCTACCGTACCGTTGAAAAATATTCAAACGGGGAACGGTCATAATTTCCTAATTTTTACAGGGCCTACTTTACGCCTTGACTGTGGCATAGGCCTACTATATCACAAGACGGAATCATCTTACCCCCTCCTTATAGTCCAGGAATTTTAGGCATTTTCAGGGGTAAAGATGGAAAAAAATAATATAAAGCTGAAAATTTCAGGAGTTGTTCAGATGGTCATCCTTAATAACCTGTAAAAAGTCCCAAAGTTTCCCAGGAGCGGAACATGTTTTTTTCGCGAAAATCCAAAATGACCGCCAGAGGCCATTCAAAAATTTTAATATACGAAGGAGGTAACATATATTCCTTTGTAATACCCCTTTTTCAGTTGATTTTCCACGGGGAACACATTTCAGGTCTTCTTTTTAAATTTTAAAGCCTCATTCGTGTTTTGTTTGCAAAAAATCCAAAATGGCCGCCTGATACAATACTGAAATTGTAACTTTTGAAGAAATTCAAATATATTCCTTCGTAATATCTTGTTTCTGCATAATTTTTCACGAGAAACTTAATTTTTGGACCTATTAACATTGACATTGTAAAGCTTATGTCATTCCACAGTTCAAAATGGCCGCCATTGGGAAAGAAGAACAATTTCAGAAATTATGTCATTTTTTGTCTACATATTTTTTTATTTAGAATCATAGTGGCAGTAAAAAGTATTTCTGGTATCAAGGGTGGCTATGCTATGTGGTTTTGTCCAGTAAATTGTCCTTGGGGTTGCTCCAGCCTTTCATGTGATAATAATAATGATAAATTAAGATGCATGAGATTATTACTGTGACAACAGCGTGCGTTGTGCCATTGTGCATGTCTCAATCAGATATGAAAAAGGATTTGAAAAAAAAAAACAGATTGAGATTGGAAGCAATAAATTGTAATGCATTTTTGCATATGTCTTTAGATGCACTAAAATAACTTTCATAATATAATAATCAATATTATTTTTTGTGGTGGTTATTTTTCAGTTTGACAGGTTTGTTGATTTGTTTGTCTAAATATAGAAACAAAAATGTAGCAATTTAGAAATTGTAAACATCTTAAAACAACATGTTAAAACATAACAATATCAAATACAAGCTAAAATAATCGTATGAGTAACGTCAATAAAATAATTCAGGTAGGCCTATTATCAGATTATTACATAATTATTATGGTGGTCATATTGACAAATCACGATCATTTTGATTTAAGGCTTGGCTAACATGCTGTTCTCACAGTACCCTCAGGTGCATACACAGACCAATTTTGGTGCCGTTATGACCTTTGATAAATTGATATTACACGTTTATATGCCCCATTGAGGTTTCAGGATATATACCTACCCAGCTGAACCTCACTACAAAATTTCTGTCATCTATGCACGCGTCGTTATTTCAAGTGAATATTGCATTACGTTGCTTTCTGCACAATCATGGCAATATCGCGAAAAACGAAAGGGACTTAATGCCCTACTCTTATCGAATAACTTCAAGGGTTCTTTATAGTGCACAGTGCCATAGAAATCACTGCACACTCTATGCCTTTGAACAGTTTGGAGCACTGTATAGGCACAACCTCGATGACTAACACATCCGACCCGACCAGGATTTGAACCCAGTAGCTCTGAGTTTCGAGCCACAGCAGGATCAAATGGACCGTCGAGACGGCCTCGTTATTTCAAACACAAACAAACTTATTCGGTTCCTATTAATGTTGCATCAAATATATATAAACATGATGACTAGGGTATGGGACCTTCCCTAGGATCCTGCAGGCACGGGTGTGATACCTTGCATTTGACCCTTATGCCCGCATGTGAGATGTGAGTGCTTGCCTAGGACCCTGCAGTCTCCAGTACACGTATGACCTTGCCTAGGACCCATTGGCTCGGGTGTGAGTCCTAGCCTAAGATCATGTGGGCTCATTGTAAACCCTTGCCTATGACTTGTAGGCTCGGGTTTGAGACCTTGCCTAGGACGCTGCAGGCTCGGGCGTGAGTCCTTTCCTAGGACCTTGGCGGCTCGAGTGTAAGTCCTTGCCTAAGACTACCCGGTATGACTGGGCCGCCTAACTCATTTACTTGCGATGTCATCAGGGTAGCCTGAGACCATGCGGGCTCACGCTAAATCCTTGTCTAGGACTTAAAGGCTCGGGTTTGAGACCATGCCTAGGACGCTGCGGGCTCGGGTGTGAGTCTTTGCCTAATACCATGAGCGCCTGGGATAATCCTTGCCTGTGACCTCTAGGCTCGGATGTGAATCCTTGCCTAAGACCTGTATGGTCAGGTGTGATACCTTGCCCAGGACATTGTGGATTCGAGTGTGAATTCTTGCTCAGGACACTACTGGCCCGGGTGTGATTCCTTGCCCATGGCGTGTGTGAGTCCTTGCCTAGTCACTGGGGGCTCGGTTGTGAGACCTTATCTAGGACGCTCGGGTGTGAGTCTCTGCCTAGGACAATGCACCCTGGTGTGTGAGACCTAGCCTATGACCCTGTGGACTGAGCCCTTGCTTAGGACATTTGCTTAGGACCCCACCTGAAGCAGTAGTAAATAACATTTATTACTGATATATCTAAATGTACAAGTATTCCATGTCAACAGATTACCAACAACAGGCTGGGGATGTCAATTTTAAAATAAAAACCTGTAACCAGTTTTCACGGAGCTTGACGCAGCACCTCCTAAATTAATGAAAATGATGAGGTGTGGTTGCCAAAGTTGGTTGCATGTTGCGATGCAGCAGGTTTGCGAGGTACACACGCTGAATGGGAACTGGGTACAGCAAGTCATCTCGAATTAATTAAATTCAGGTTGATGATTAGGAAACAAATGGCACAACTCTCTCAGACTAGCGTTGTTTGATTGATTGAATATGATGTTTTGGCTATCATGTATTATGAAATAAATACAATATAATGTGTACTGCCTATTTCCCTTGGATATAGAGTTATCTGTTACTGGTCATTAATTACTGGTAATTTATAGATTTAAAAGCTTATATGTATCTCGAATACTAATGACAATTGCTCCCAATGAAACTCCCAATGGCGGCCATTTTTGAATTATTCTTTACCGAAACCTTAAAAGTTACTAATAACTTCAGAAATGAATTCAGCATTAAAAATCATGTGGAAATGAGGTATTACATTAAACTATATGTCTAATAGTTCAGGAATTACAACTTCAACATAACGCTTGGCGGCCATTGTAAATTTTGTCAAAAAAAATATATTCCGTTCCGGGAAAAACCTTGGCACTTTTTACAGGTATTAAAGGAGGACATACTGGTAGTCTATAGATTTACAAGCTTAAATGTATCTCAAATACTAATGACAATATACTTGCTCCCAATTAAACATCAAATGGCAGCCATCTTGGATTTATTCTTTAACGAAATCCTTAAAGTTACTACTAGCTTCAGAAATGAATTCAGCATTAAAAATCATGTGGAAATGAGGTATTACAATAAAATATATGTCAAATAGTTCATAAATTACAACTTCAACATGGCGTTTGACGGCCATTTTGAATTTTGTCAAAAAAAAAGATGTTCCGCTCAGGGGAAACTTTGGGACTTTTTACAGGTAATAAAGGAAGACACAATAAACACTTCCTGAAATTTTCAGTTTATATTATTTTTTTCCATTTCAAAACCGAAAATTCCTGGATTACAAGCCAAGTGACAGTATACGCGAAGCGATGCGAGAACTTGGCCAACGCTGTTCCAACGTTGTGACAGCGTCAATGATGATGGCCCAGCATTGAGGCAGCAGTGTGTCTTTGCCATTTGCGAAATGCTATTTGTACAGCCTATCACACAAGTATAGAGTGTGCACAACTGGATTATACAGTCAAATATTGTCACTTCTGATTACAAATTGAATAATTAGAGCCTAAAACGGGGGATTACATCAGCTAATAAATCAAAAACAGTTTAAACAGTGGCTAAACTTTTATTCTTGTGCTTTTGTGTCGATATATTCCCTCTAATTATCTACTTATGAACGAAAACGCACGCAAAATATGTGGTTTCATTTTGAAAAATAATACGTAATTTCGAGATTAAATGTGCGTCAATGAGCGTTACACAAAAGTACACGGAAGCTTCCACTATGGTGATAACATTATAGAAAAAGCTGAACAATATAAATACCTGGGTGTGGTGTATAGCACCAAGTCTGCTAATAACGTGTTAAAAGAAACTTTCTCTCATCTTGCTTCCCAAGCTGGGAAAGCAATTTTTGCTCTACGTAAACAGTCCCGTCCTGTGGTCGGTAAATTGTCACCCACTATTGCGTTCAAGGCATTTGATTGTCAAATATTGCCCATACTAGAATATGGAAGTGATATATGGTACACAGGCGATGATGTTAACGATCTGGAAAAAATCCATCTAAAATTTATTAAATCTACACTTGGAGTTAGAAACAAACACCTACACCTGCAATATATGGGGACACGGGACGATTTCCACTGATCATCCGACAACACATAAAAGCCGTAAAATATTGATGTAGAATTCTAAAACTATCTCAGAGCCATCCAGTCAGAAATGCCTACAATATGCTTCTTGAGCTAGATGGCATTGGCTTCATGAATTGGTGTTCCCGTATTCGCTCTGTCCTCGAACGAGTCGGGCTTGATCAAATTTGGGAATCACAGGATATTTGGGATACTAATAAATTTATGCTTTTATTTAAAGAATCAATTGTTAGAATATTTACACATCAGTGGAGAAAAGATATTGAGAGTTCGAGTAAGCTGCGCACATATGCATTAGTAAAAAAATATTTCTGTGTTGAACCATATATCTTACACACAAGGGGTAACCATCTCATAACATCAATGGCGAGATACCGAATGAGCTCTCATGATCTAAATATAGAAAGAGGACGATACAATAATCCAATCACTCCAATAAACCAGCGAATATGCACAAGGTGTGAATTAAACGAAATTGACGACGAAATACATCTTCTTCTCCACTGTAACGCTATGAATAATGAACGCAAAATCTTTTTTAACTCTGTAACCGCAACTATCAATATACAGCCGACAAATGAAATGTTTCTACAAATTATGACATCTAGAGACATAACAGTGGTGAAGTCACTAGCGCAATTTATCTATGGTTGTTTTAAACAAATTAATTGTTAAAAACACCGAGTATAATAAATCAAAGTCACCTATCGCTATATTATCCATATTATCATGCCTTCATGATCTGACTTGGGTATTACCACATATCAGGACGACTGTTGCTCTCGGATTTATTATTTGGCTTTTTAAGGCCGGTTAGGGACGTTTCCGTCGCCTTTGTTATCAGACGAGGTGGGGCCTTATGGAGGATTTCAGAGTTGCTAAGTCAACTGATTTTATCTATGAGGTCAGGAATGTTTTTCTTCGATTGTAACTCCGAGTATGTGGTACTAACTAGGTCGTGAGTGAAATGGTATGAAATAAACAATATAGTGAATTAAAATAAGCTGTAATGTTTTTTTGTGCGAGGGCCATATAGGTAATAAATCACTAGTTAATTAAATAAACTTTAATGTTATTGTGTGAGTGCCATGTCCTGCGTGAATGGCACACATAATTATTATCCGTAATTGTCATTGTTATTACATCACTAAGTCTGCAACACTCGATAATATGGATGGTTCTGATGCTATACTTTGTTTGCAGTCGACGAACCACAATGTCCGACTTTTATTAGTATGTATATATTGTGTTTCGGTAGTAGTACTGTTATTACGTTGCTAAGTTTACACCACTAGTCAATAGCAGGGAATCTCCGAGTTCATAGCGACTGTGCTTGCATGGTCACATGGCTCGGAGCTGTCTGTTTCGCGGATTGCCACATTAATTGTACTGCTTTATATCATATATACATATATATATATTTTAAAGGGACTAGCCCAGGCTAAAATCATTAAAAAGTCGGTGATTTTATTTTGGGTTCTTAATATGACCATAATTATGATGTAAACATGTCCAAAGACTAGAGCTGCAAATTTTTAAAAATTTTCTGCTGCGCATTCACAAGTTAGGCTAGATATAGAGACGAAATTCCCGCATTTCCTATTTTTGACATGGTTGTCAATAATTAGAAATCAGGAATTTCGTCTCTATATCTAGCCTAACTGGTGAATGCGCAGCTCACAAAAATTAAAAAAAATTGCAGTTCCAGTCTTTGGACATGTTTACATCATATGGTCATATTAAGAACCCAAAATAAAATCACCGATTTTTTTATGATTTTAGCCTGGGCCAGTCCCTTTAAATACCATATAATTTTTACCATTGTCTTATTTCATACTCCAGTTACTGTAGCACTGTACTGTTATGCACTTGTATATAGTTTTGGTTTCTACGCTTTCCAGAGTGTCTTTTTTGCTACTATATATAATTAGTATGTTATACATAGTTGCTATTTTATCTCTGGTTTTGGTGCGGGAAACAAAATGATAGACCCCCATGTTATCTTGGCTATGCCTTTTAATTTTATTTTAAGAAGTAGTCATTTATATTACCGAAATACCCAGTTTTTTATTATGGCAATGCCACCTAACATGATTTTAGTTGTTTATCATACCATGTATATTGTCATTTATGATTTTAACAAACTAACATTCTTGTATATACATGTACATATATCTCTCTTATTACTTTGACAAATAAGTCTGTAATGACTTTTATTTCTGTCAATAAAATATCTGTCTGTCTGTCTGTATAAAGTCAAGAAAATAATTTAGAACGTTATATGTGTCTCTATTTATGGTAAAATATGTATGCGATGACATACTTGAATTATAAATGTATGGGTAACATATTTATTGCAATAAAAGCTATATTTGTTCTACATGCACCACTTTCACAATTTTGGGTAGAGTTTGAAATTTAGGGGAGGGGCCGACAGTTGGGAGTCGCGTGGACAGGGGTGCTCAATTAGGTGGAAAAGGCCTCATCGCATTCAGGGGTAGAGTGAGAACGAATACAACTGAAGTCTCTACAGGGTGGCTAACCCCCTTCTGTGATTTCGGTGTTAGTTAAATTGTAGAATGCATTACTACAGACCGTAGCTGAAAGACATTGCGAATTTAGACGAAAACAAATGTTTATCGATGAATCTAGGAGCTGACTAGGCAGCATAAGTCTTATGAGGAAAACATACGCGGCGTGACCAAAAACGTTGGATTCAATGTCATTAATTATTTTCTCACAGTTTCACACTCTTATTCGTGGTAGTTGACTATAGCATGTAGTATCGAAACGTTTTTTGATACAGTATATTAGGGTCTAGAGCTAAAGCGAGACGTTGAACGAATTTTGGTCTGATGTCGGCCCACCGTCAATGACGGTGAGCCGACATCAGCCTAAAATTTATCTCTGTGGATGATTTATGTGCAGCCGTACGGTTTGCGTCATAACATATATAGGGTCCAGTAAACACGGTACATTGACGCAGTGTGATTTTAATGCTGGGCCATCGTCTGCGACGTCAGCTCAGGATTAAACCCATATTAGATCGACATCTCTTATTTTCCGGGGGAACGCCCCTGATCTGTACTAACTACCACAATGTAACATAGGGCCTACTTCATAACAATTACCCCCACCCTATTATTAACACAAAACACCCATGTCGGATGTGTGTACGTCATATAGGACATGTTTTGAATATAATTAATTGAATAGAAAAGAATGTAGGCCTGCAACTTATAACAAATCTGAACCTTTTCTGGGAAATCTATGGGAAATCTATGGGAAATCTCACATTCAAGTGTTTTATGAAATCATGATAATGGCATATGTTCACTTAATGTCTTGAAGAAAAAGCTATGTAAGCACAATGAGATTTGATCTTTTATTTTTCATATAATCTGTTTTTTCGACATAGTGTCAGCTTTAAAGTTAAATTTTTTTAAATACAAGATACATGCATCTATGCATACTATTGCATTTAAACTAAGAGCATACAGCATCACCAATAATAGTGTCAATGTAGTATTGCAGCATGTCCAATTTTACTACGTGTAGCCTCCAAGCTCACCCAAGCTACACGTTTTGATAATTTCACATCACTTTTTATACCGGTATATGTAGCATGAGCAAAACTAATGTATTCCATTAAATAATGCAAGTCATTATCCTCATTCTTTGTTTTTATAAATCGATCCATCATTTAATCTCCATCAAAGCCCATCACGGAACTGGGCATCTCTGGGTATATTTCCATATACCAGCATGAAAATGAGCTCCTCTTGAATGTTGAAGCCAACACTTGTGAACAGTTTACATCACCTTGCTAAGAATAGTACAACTTTTGTTTGAAACACAGTGTACAGGGTAACTTGTATTTAGAAACTGTATACAGGTATATTTTATTGTCCCATTATTTTTCAAGCTCTGCTCTGCAAAGCACATCTGATGTTCTCATTTTGTCAGCTTTATGGCACTAAGCTATCCTTAACCAGCAAAATAAATATTTCCCTCCTTTTTAGATTTATAGTTATCCTTTGTCATCAAATTGACCAGTGAATGCATACAAGCCAATAAAAGGCAATGGTGTGGGTTTATAAATCTGATATCAAAGCTAAAGACTTACCAGCCGACTTTACAATTTAACACTTGATCACTGGCCCTATTCATGTGTGTGTCATTTCAACTCCACTAAGAGCATACAGTCCTGCAGCCATTGTGGCGCATCGAACATATCGCACACCTCGCCATCTCTGTCCTACCAGGTACTAATTTACACCTAAGTTAAGTGAAGCATGTTAGGGGGAAATGTCTTACCAAGGAGACACAAACATTGAAACGATGCCTCAACGTTGAGAGGGGAGAAAGAAACAACCAATATAAACAAGAATATCTGATATAGGCCTAACTAATGATAAACCGGAAGATAATACTTGCATCAAAAATATTTTGCCATACGGGAGGGGGGCGAATTAATAAAGGTCAAGTGAAAATAAATATCTCAGGAATGTTAAATGATCATTAGTGAACGTTAATGGTCCACAACTCTTTCAATGACATGTTATCACTTTTAAAAGGTGATTATTGTATAATTACTATTACAATGAGGGTGATCCAACGTTTGTTAAAAAATAAATTTTGTCCACCGTCTGCGACGCTGGCCCAAGATTAACACAACAATGGGCCAACAGCTGTTTATGTTCACTTAGCTCATTTATTATGCCTCTGAGCTAATGCTGATCATGTTTGCATTGTGTTTTTGTGTTTGCTTAAAGGGACTCAATCAGGCTAAAATCGTCAAAAAAACGGTGATTTTATTTTGGCTTCTTAATATAACCTTATGATGTAAACATGTCCAGAGACTAGAACTGCAAAAGTTTTTTTAATTTTTGTGCTGCGCATTTACCAGTTAAGCGAGATATAGAGACGAAATTCCCGTATTTCTTATTTTGGACATGCATGTACGAAATTAGAAATCGGGAATTTCTTCTTTATATCTAGTCTAACTGGTAAATGCGCAGCACAAAAATTAAAAAACTTTTGCAGTTCTAGTCTATGGACATGTTTACATCATATGGTTATATTAAGAAGCCAAAATAAAATCACCGATTTTTTGACGATTTTAGCCTGATTGAGTCCCTTTAAAGAGTTGGACTACTCAGGCTAAATTGTAATACATCTGACATTAAGTTCATTGAGAAGCTGATATTTCAGCCAGACACCCATATCTCCATTTTACGGCAAAGATACCACGAAATCGCACAATTTGATGTTTATTTCTTTTCAAAATTTTCCAGAGGGAATGCTTCCCCCTACGCCTCTGCTGTTGGATGTTTTTTCTTGGGAAATCTGAGCAACCCCATTAATTTATTTCTTGTATGCGCCACTGAGTGCCATTATATTTCGTGTGAGTATGTGGACTTAATTCCCGATATATATTTACAGAGAATACTTTTGTTAAATAAAGACACCGGGATGTCTAAATATTCAATACAAAATATATGATAACAGCCTTACAATCTTGCTTTACTGCTTGCGATGCCTGCTTTCTCGTTTGTTGAATTGAGCAAGCTAAATTCCAGTTGTTAGTAATCTCAAAGCAATGATCTTTCGAGGCTTTGTACAATACTTTTTTCGCCCATAAGAATCTCCTATTCTACAATTCGAGAACTGACGACAGTAAACTAAAAAAAAATATTGTATTGTAGGATATATTTTTGAACTGGGGGCTACCATCAGCATTCTGTATAGATCAAATGCATATTATTTGATTACTCCCTCTCCTTGCTCGAACAATCCTCATTAACGACAGTGGCAATAACATTTTGAATTATAATTATATTTAGAGATTATGATACTATATTTAAATGCAGAGCGCTATTTCATTGGAATAATATATGCTAATAGTCATGGATGCCGCCGTTTAAATATAACTCCGTAGACTCTGAATGAATGAATGAATGAATGAATGAATGAATGAATGAATGAATGCATGAATGAATGAATGTATGAATGAATGAATGAATGAATGAATGAATGAATGAATGAATGAATGAATGAATGAATGAATAAATAAATGAATGAATGAATGAATGAATGAAATAATGAATGAATGAATGAATGAATGAATGAATGAATGAATGAATGAATGAATGAATGAATGAATGAATGAATGAGTGAATGAATGAATGAATGAATGAATGAATGAATGAATGAATGAATGAATGAATGAATGAATGAATGAATGAATGAATGAATGAATGAATGAATGAATGAATAAATGAATGAATGAATGAATGAATGAATGAATGAGTTTTGTAGACATACAGGCTAAAATGAGGCATGATGACCTTATAAAGATGGTGAGATGAATCAGATGACACTGCCCTGCAGACACATGTTTTGACAATAATTGCGCCCGGTTTATCGCGGATACTGTCCACAAAACCGAATCTTGACAAGTCGCAGGACAGAGAAGAAATATATATATTTTTTGAAACCATAGCTGGGGATGAACCACATAAGTGATAGGCATAGCCAGTACACCAGGGCCTACAACCCCATAGACTATGTCCTGACGAACATGATATGGGCACATTTAATTTATATACTGCTGTTTGTCTATTAGGTTCCTATATTACAAAACTCAACGGGACAGAAATACACGATACGAGGAGCGTGACAATTGTCACCTAGGCCACACGCCTTTAGCTATGAATATATTGTGAGCGACAGGTTATCTAGTAAGATCATCGATTCAGGAGGATTTACTGATTCTGAAAGCAGCTGTGATGGTTGATGGGCATTGAGTATTAACATATTGGTCTCCTATGGAATATTGGCCTGTGTCAAACCTCATGAAGTTCAACATTTTAGTATATTGTAGTCGCTATTTTAAAATTAGCAGCCATTTTTTTTTTTTTTTTTTAATTGAAAAATTGTATTTACTCTTAATATAACCATTAATGATACATTTGATATACATTTGACTTTTATGATAAAATCTTTAAGCATGTAAACAATGCACATTGTGCAACTTAGCTTAAATTCACCGCCATTTTTAAAAATAACGCCATCTTGATTAAGCTACTCATGTGTGAAAAATCTAGCTCTAAATGTCTTCGTTTTTATGGTCGTGACATTTTCTATGAAACTATCTTCATTCAAAATTATTTTTTTCTGCCAAAAAAATATATAGACTGGCCTTGACTAAATATCCCGGTGGAGAGCGCATGCAAGCACCAATAATTATTGTAAATTCCAACTTATCTCAATCATTGTCAAACATAGAGCTCTCCTCTATGTTTTATTACGCACTAAATGTTAATTTAGAAAAATCGAGTTAACTATATAATTCCCTAGAGCTGATCCGCTCGACACGCTTTAGTTCCTCGCGAGTTAGGTTATTTTATGGCCATCTGCTTAAAGCTGAACAAAAGAAGAGATACAAGCTTGTCATCCCACTGTACTAATGCTCGTGACATGGGCGTACATGTCAATGTGTTTAGTTAAATCTGATAAATGATTTGTCATAAAGTAAGATTGTCATTTCCAGGGTCGAGTTGACATATGAAAAGTAGGTTTATGGCATATCGTCTATGAAATACATTTTTCGACTTGATATGCGAGACGTTTAAAGTAATTTTAAAAGGGGACATGCCTTACAAATTCAACTTCACCCATCAATTTGTAGCTAATTCGCTTTACGAGGGTGCAGACTTGACTGGACAGGACGTAGAAAATTGTCTGACTAACAGCAATGATAATTGCTAACAATGTACGGCAACTTTAGCAAAATACAAAATTCTTACAACAAAATACTTTTCGGCTTGCTGCTACCTGTTTTTGATTGTTGACAGATTTTTCATGTCTTCTTCTTTTGGAAATAAGTAGACGAATGAAAAAACTACCAATGCTGGTTTAATGTTGGTCCTGCGTCGTAGACGGTGGACCAACATTAAACCAGCATTGGTTCAAATTCAATCATTTCAAGCTGGAAATGGCGTCAGCAATTGCCAGCTTGAAGTGAACAGGAATCCGATGTCCCGTTGGTCAGAAGGACCGTTTGTCAGAAGGACCGTATAATCAGAAAATTAGTTACGCCTGATGTCTACAGAAGACCCAATAGTCAGAAAATCAGTATGTTAGTTTATTTGTATCAATATCTAATATGTCATTAACAGATGGACAGTTTCTGTATAGTGAGCAGTGAAGGTCGGTTTGAATTTCAGCTCTCGAAATTTTACATTGAAGCTGCCGTAACAACGCTCAAACATTACAACATTGAAGAAGCTTGTGAATAAATGTAATATATATAAAATGGTCAAAATGAAGAAAGGACCGAGGATCGTCTGGATCATAAAAAAGTCCACGGCAAAATAAACCACACATTGAAGGTGTACACGACATGGCTGACAGTGCTTCAGATACAGACACAGCCTCGTTCCCAGATATATACTTCATATATACTTTATATGTCTATTAAGTATAACTGTGGCGAATTATTTTATTATGATGAACCTTAACACACGAAACGTGACGAAACCACCCTAGTTTATAAACACAATAGTCCACGCCACATTAAACGGTATATTATCTGTTACTAGGAAGAAAACATATTTTTGAATTTACTTATACTATCAACAATATGCCAGTTCGCAGGGTGCAATGTCTTGGCCATGAAGGATCTTGGCCATGTGTCTCTCCTTCTCGTGTTATATAATTCCCTTATAAATACATTAGTATCCAAATGTAACAGCATGATGGCCCGGGATAATAAAACGTTCTCTTGGTTATAAAGCTCCTATAACTGTTACATATATGTGGCCCTAAAAATGTCATTAAGTAATACCAGACAGACAGACAGATATTTTATTGACAGAAAGAAAGTCAATCCAGACTTATTTGTCATAGAAATAGAGATATGTACATGTATATACAACATTGTTAATTTGTTAATCATTTGTTAATCATATGACAATATACATAGTATGACATACATAACTAAAATCATGTTAACTGGCATTGCCATAAGAAACACTGGGTATATACTTAAAATAAGATTGAAAGGCATTGCCAGGGTAACATAAGGTCTATCATTTTGTTTCCCGCACCAAAACCAGAGATAAAATAGCTACTATGTATGACATGCTAATTATATATATAGTAGCAAAAAAGACACTCTGGAAAGCGTAGAAACCTAGAATATATACAAGTGCATAATTATGCTACAGTAATTTGAGAATGTATTAAGACAATGTTAAAAAATTACACGATATTTTTAAAAATCAAATATCATATCATGCAAGTACAATCAATGTGACAATCTGCGACACAGGTAGCTCCGAGCCATGTGACCATGCAAGCACAGTCGCTATGAACTTGGCGATTCCCTGATATAGACTAGTGATGCAAATTTAACAACATAATAACAGTAATACCACCGAAACACCATATATACATACTAATAAAAGTCGGACATGGTGGTTCGTCGACTGCCAACAAAGTATAGCATCAGAACCATCCATATTATCGAGTGTTGGAGACTTAGTGATGTAATAAGAATAAAAATTACGGATAATAATTATGCGTGCCATTCACGCAGGACATGGCACTCACACAATAGCAATAAAGTTTGTTTAATTAACTAGTGATTTATTATCTATATGGCCCTCGCACAAAAACATTACAGCTTATTTTAATTCACTATATTGTTTAGTTCATACCATTTCACTCACGACCTAGTTAGTACCACATACTTAGGAGTTACAATCGAAGAAAAACATTCCCGACCTCATAGAGAAAATCAGTTGACTTAGCAACTCTAAAATCCTCCATAAGGCCCCACCTCGTCTGATAACAAAGGCGACGGAAACGTCCCTAACCGGCCCTAAAAAGCCAAATAATAAGATCCGAGAGCAACAGCCGTCCTGATATGTGGTAATACCCAAGTCAGATTATGAAGGCATGATAATATGGATAATATAGCGACAGGTGACTTGTGATTGTTCTACATAAAAATGTAACGCTATAACGATAATAATGACACATAATCATGATCATGATGATAATAATTAATCATGCTAGTCACGACACACATACAAAATATTTCAGCTTGAAGATGAATTCACATTTATCATACTCAATATTTTTAACCTTTAATTTGTTTAAAACAACCATAGATAAATTTTGCTAGCGACTTCACCACTGTTATGTCTCTAGATGTAATAATTCGTAGAAAAATATCATTTGTTGGTTGCATATTGATAATTCCGGCCATAGAATTAAGCAAGATTTCGCGTTCATTGTTCATGGCATTACAGTGGAGAAGAAGGTGTATTTCATCGTCAATTTCGTTTGATTCACACCTTGTGCATATTCGTTGGTTTATTGGAGTTATTGGATTATTGAATCGTCCTCTCTCTATTTTTAAATCATGTGATCTCATTCTTTATCTCGCCATTGCTGTTATGAGGTGGTTCCCCTTTATGTTTAAGATGTATGGTTCCACACACAAAGATTTTTTCACTAATGAATATGTGCGCAGCTTACTTGAACTCTAGATATCTTGTCTCCACCGCTGTGTAAATATTCTAACAATTGAATCTTTAAAGGAAAGCATGAATTTATTTGCATTGCCAATGTGCTGCGTCTCCCAAGCTTGGTCTAGCCCGGTTAGTTCAAGGACAGACCGAATACGCGAGCACCAGTTTGTGAATCCAGTGCCATCTAGCTCTAGTAGCATATTGTAGGCATTTCTGACAGGGTGGTTCTGAGATAGGTCTAGGTTTCTACACCAATATTTTACAGCTTGAATATGTTGCCTGATAATCAATGGAAACCGTCCTGTGTCACCATAAATTGCAGGAGTGGGTGTTTGTTTCTAACACCCAGCGTTGATTTAATAAATTTTAGATGTATTTTTTCCAAATCGTTAACACTATCACCGGTATACCATATATCACTTGCATACTCTAATATGGGCAGTATTTGACAAGCAATACCAGTAACGCTACTGTATAGTTTAAAAGCTACACCCTGTAATGATATGACACCCCTAATTAGCGCATTCATCTTAACCTAGAATTACATCACATAAGAATTTAGCCCGGAATTATATTACATGGTAATTCCTGATTCCTGATTTAAGGGGTCAGTACTGCTTTCTTCCTGATTTAAGGGGTATTCCCCGTGGTGATGGCATCCTGGTACGTTTGATAAATGAGCGAGATAGATTGTCTATATATATAGTAGTCGTAGATGCCTGTTCACTTTAAAATCGACATTACATGTCTATATAGTGGATCTTTTATTCAACAAGTTTGAACCCAGTTGTTGCATAAAATATATCCGCTATGTCCGACGATGTAGATACTTTAACGTTCAGCTAATATATGCATTGTGTGTGTGTATTGTGTATATAACTGCCTATCCCGAGGTATTTATGTATGTATTTGTCTGATGGCTATGTATACCACTTTGTCATTGATGCACCAACGTCATGTTTTGTACAAGCATATGACTTGACCCAGAGGGTGGCCAATGGACATCTAAATGTCAATTAACCTAAATTATTTCCCCTGATTATGGCCTACAATATTTAGGCTCCACAAATCAAGCACAGCAGCAACTCAACGGACCTTGCAAACACGATACAGGGCTATGTGACATATATTGTGAGCGACAGGTTATCCAGGCATAACTATTTAACTGAATGTTAGCTTTCTGGATTTAATGGATTTATTTTCAAATATTATAAGTTAGCCATTGAAACATAATTGTTGCACTTTTGAACCAAGTGACATATTCTGACTAACATACGTCAGATTGGGTAAAATCGAAGTTAATCTTTTTTAAAATCTCGGAGTTTAAAGATACGTCTTAAATTCAAAAGCTGTTATTTAATGGTGGTGGAAAATATTGCAAAGGATTATAGGCGTTATTGGCGATTAAATCGTAATTCCATACATCTCATCTACACTCCGTTTATAATTATTCCTTGTATCTAAAAATTTTGTTTGTAATCATAAAATAAGAAATACTTGACCAAATTTTATCACAATAGGTCTCAAATATGTTTAAATAAACGGAAAGAGAGCTGGTAAACACGGACGCAAATAAAAGATAAATACAAAACATGGATTAAAACTAAAATAAAAAGTTTGCAAATATGAGAAATTTCATGTAGATAATGAAAAGCAGGGGTTCTACCCGCATCAAATTAGCGCGGCGATCAATAATGGGTTTAAACTTGAGTTTAAAGCAGTACAAATATATTAGTGCCCTGGTTTTATAGGCATGTTTATACCATGTATTCCTGTTTAAAGACAATCAACATGCAATAATGCTATAACCCGTATCATAATAACAGTTACTATACTTTTTTCATTTAGAATAAGCTCCACGCCCTCTTTAACCACTGAAAAATAATATGTATTTTAATGCAATAATTTTTTAGTGTCGGGTAATTGTAGTATATAAGAACTTTTTATGTGCTGAGGACACTTTTAGCAAAACAACTCTTGATGAATATAAACATCATTCATTTATTTGTATTGTACAAGTTATCAGGTATTGTGATTTTAGCACTATTTTTCCAGTTCAGCCAAGCAAGCTATTGACAGAATTTGAACATAATATAGAGTACATTTCGTTTATATTGATGTTTATATTTCTGACACTGTCACACGCTTTGATACTCATGTTGCCCCTAATAATATACTTAGGATCAAATGATCATCTTATGTCACATGTGTCGTGCTCTATCAGAATATGAATATATAAATAGCAATGAAATGAAAGTAGAATTACATTTTACAACAGATTGAAAAAGCGCCGCATAATTCGTATCAAATAGATACAGTATCACCATTTGTAGTTTTATAACTTGTAATTATGGCTGTATAATGGTATACACTATCAATGTGAGAGCATTGATATGTGTAGCTGTGTATCCTGTTAAATTGTTATTTATAGTCAGGCAGTGGCGTATCATGAAATACATAAGGGGTGCTCATATTTTTGAGAAAACAGTGTGACTCTTCACAGTTAAGAATATAACATTTAATAGTGAGTTTTTGTAGTACATTGTCTGTAAAATAAAAATATGAGAGCCTGACTGAAATTATTGAGATGAAAAATCAAGGGGGGGGGGGGGTTGCTCGAGCACCATGAGCACCCCTCCACCCGGGCACGCCTCTCCCAGAAAACACGTGACGTTGAACTAATGTTGGCTTAATGTAGGTCCACCGTCTACTACGCTTGCCCAACATTAAGGCAGCATTGTGTCAACATACAATGTCGGCCCGACGTCTTCGACGTTAGTCCAGCATTGTACAAATGTTATACAAATGTTTTGTGTTTGCTGGGATATCTCGCATCTGCTGGGATCACTCCTAGTGCAGCAGATATATAGAAATAAATTGTGCCTTTTGTGATAAAAGCATGACATTTGGCACACATATGTAGTATGGTAGTATGAAACTTTTCAGCTACAGGGCCATCGCAAATTTGTCCCAGGACGCAGTGATTATTTTTCCACGGCACTGTTTCAATGTTTTAGGAGTGAAAAAATAGGTTTAATTGTTTTTTTGTGCATAGATAATGAACTAAATATGTATAATAAATGTGATCCATTATATCGGATTTTTTCTTGAAACATGCCCGTGTACAGTTACTTGTTACACAAAAAACATATTGTTTCGATCAATTGTGGATGCATTGTGGATCCACTCACATGCTATGTGAGTGGAGAATTATTATTAATGTTTCCAAACACAGTGCTTAATTACATGTCATAATAGAGATATTACTCATTTATTTGTATATAAACTTATATTTTAAGGTGATAATCCATTATTTTCTTTAACATTGAACGGCAAAATCCTGTCATAGAAAGTCAGGTTTTGGTGACACTGTTATCGCAATTTTGTTAAATGTGTCATACATAAATACTTATTTAGTGTCACAATTTCCTGCACAGAAACACTGTGCAGTACACTTGAGTGCAGCTTTGAGACATCTACATTGCCCGCAACATCCTTTTTTGCACGCACATCGAATGAGTTCTCTGCAAGCCTCAGTTGCTTCGGGTAAATATGTCCAAAAAACATCCCACTTTCCATTGTCATTCTTTGTCCACCCCGAACAGATGGAGATGGTATTTCTGGTGTTGCAGTGCAAGATTGTGACCAGCAGTACCCAGCCTGATATGGAGCCCTCTTCACATGCTGAATCAGAGCAGCCTGAGTAGAAGGTATTAGGCCAATGGTTGTTCCTTTCTGAGCAAATAGTTTTGTTGCCGTTACCGTGGAAAAAATATACTATATCACAGCCACTAAGTGCACGAAAGAATGGTAGGGCTCCGCATTTTCTTGGCCCCAATGCTGTTGCTATCTTATGAGCTCCCAGAAACCTAACATGTTTACCAACACTATATATGCAATCCACAACTGGATATGACTCAGACATTGAGATGCGACTACCACGTCTGTATCAACTGTGCGTATTATGACTTTATCGCGGCCTTCCTTAACAATGTCTTCCAGATGAAGGAAAATACGTGTGTCCGCCTCTTCTTGTGTGCATGGGGATAATCTGGATGTATCACAACGCAGATTACAGAGCACATTATCATGGTATCACTATGTGCTTAGGATCATTTTGTCAGTTATCAAAGGGTTATTTGTCACAATTTGGGCAAGAAAAACGAACAACTCCTGTTTGTTTGTTTTTCGAGACGGGGAAATTCATACCAGTTTCATGAGACTCTTGTGGCTGGCTCCACACGACAACAATCTCCTTTGCCTCGTTTTAGTCTAGTTTCTGTTTTCAAACTATCTGGAAAATATCTACTCTGTTAGCATGTTGTAGGTGGTTTTTTTTGTATTAGTAAAAAATCGTTGGTTAGCAAAATCATAGAATGTTTTCGTTGCAAGACCAGGTTTAAGCATACTAACAGCTGCAGCGCTGTCAATTATCACAGCTTGGACAGCAGGAGTGTTGCCAGATGGGCAGCTGCAAGATCTTCCAAGCAGTCTACCAGGTCTGACTTAGCACCTGTTCTCATAGAACTGATCTTGGACATAGCTGGGGGATATGATTGATTTTCGTGTTGAAAAAAGTCATCCAGATCACCTTTCGAATTTGTGATGCCAAATACAATCTAGAGAAAAGGGAACAGTCACTGTTTAAGGAAGAAACCTGCTGTTGTGGTATGGATTTTACTCTGAGTGGGGTTGTTGTGAAGAGGGGAATGTTGTTCTTCTTTATTGGATCACTTATTGGCCTCACTTGATCAAGAAGCCTTTCGCGCACATATGCATCATGCTGCTTCTGTCCGATATTCTCAATGGTGTGAATACCACCAGCAATAGGTTTGTCTGCTATATCTCTGGTGTCGAGCACCAGGAGATCACTGCTGTTCTCACAGAAAGGATTACCCATGTCGTC
>CAXHKU010000923.1:0-88445 GCA_964017125.1 Flabesymbios commensalis | reverse complement strand
AGTCAATGCTATGTGGAGGCAACATATTGAAAGAAATCTTCCAAATTACACATAACAAACAAGTTATTTCCCATTGATGGATAGTTACACAATATTTATTCTCCATTGTGGTACTGAGATGGTTGTTAGTGGTAGTACTTTTTGACCACCTAGGCATCTCACCAGGGAGTCGTTACGTATGGTGTATGCTGTATGGCATGGTACATAATCAACTAGTATACAACAACCATCCAAGAGAAGCTGACGCATCCACGAGTATGGCCATACTCTTTGGGGGAATTACAGGTACGCTGGTTGTTCCACTCAACGTTGTAGCTCTCGCATCAGGGAGTCTCCGTTAAGTGATAGTATAAATCTTTACTAAATACCAGTGCGGGTTTCAAAAAAGTACAAACACAACAGATCGTATGCCTAAACGTGTTGATTAAGTTGGAGACGTATATCCATCAAGCTTTTGTAAAAAAAAATCAGCTTCAACCGGTGAGCCTGAAAAAATTGTTTGCCGGTCTTCACTTTATTACTGTCAATAATAGAGGTTCTATATGCCGATGAGCATAATCTCAAACCTTGGTTGAGGATCACATTCAGTACATTCAGGTACAATGTTCTCCCTGATCCATACTCAATACAGCAATAATACAGTTTGGATATGATATGTGATCAGTGTATCCTTAGCAGGGCTGACCAATCACCACCCTTGTCCTTGCTGAATATAATTTTTTTCCGCACTTCTCCTAAATATTATATGTAATGTGCGGTATACATTTTAAATAACACCGCCCGCGAAAAAAATATGGATCCACCACACGCATAATGCACACTGCAGTTGCAAATAGCATGTGATCAATTTTAATTTATTCTGTGAATTAGGAAATAATTCGCCCGAAATTTGGCACCAGTATGTAACTGGTATTTGTTATTTTAATGTGCAAGAAATTCTGGGGAAAAGTATCAATGTTTGCAAACAAATAGGTCAGCAAAAAATAGTAGTAAGAACAGGATATTTTAAACATTTTTTTACAAAACTATCTGGGCATGGCATCGTGGTGGAAATTAATGATAATATGTTAAACTCTCAAACTATCCTCTTGAGAAAAATGGACTAGCACAAATAACAACAAAACGTTTATGACACTTTATTATCATCCACTTGATAAATAATCATTATTTCTTTAAAATATTGTTTTAAATATCAATATATTTTGCATTATCAAAAATGTCCTAATTTATTCCGTTTTTATATGTGAATAAGATCATTTACTGAGCAGTTAATATTTATATGGATATCCTCTTGCTCTCATCAGGCATCGACGCGACGGGTCATTTCGTAAGTTGTTGGAGGGTTGTGACTGAGTTCTCTTATGACATGAGCCCAGATAGACTCTATAAGATTCATATCTCGACTACTTGGAGGCTACTGTATAACCTGGCTTCCCCGGTCTTTAAACCACTGTGTTGTAGCTGCTGCTCTGTGAGGTAGTGCATTATTCTGCTGCAACACAAATGGATGGTTCACATCTCCATAGATGTTCTCTACAGATTGTCGGAGGTTTTCCTCAAGACTGTAGTGGTGCATAGGTCAAAGTTTAAAATAAATTTGTTATAGCAAAGGCTCCCTACCTCTTCGTTTTCATTGTGTTGAAATTCTGTAAATTACAAAATAGCAGAACACAAAGATGAAAATCTAACCTCAGCTCGGTCGTGGAAAGACTGATAACGATACCATAATCCCTATGCATAGATCCTGTAGATGTCTGCACTTCTTGTACAGTAGTACGTGGACGGGAACTAAACGAGTAATTGTGACGCGGGGGTGCCCTCTACCAGGCTTATATTTAAAATATCCAGTTTTTCTGTATCATTTAACAGTTTGTTTGTAGCCCTACATCACCCCTGTAAGCACCTCGATAATAGTCATGTTTCTTAATTTAAAATAAATAGCAAAGTCGTCTACAAATCGTCCCATTGGATATGAAAGGATGTATTCTGCCACTCTATAAAGTTGCAGATACACACTCTCTTATTCAAAGTGACAAAATAACCAAAAAAAACGGTGACTGCTGTCGAGGCCTTAAATATGCTGCTAACTGTTATTGTAAATAGATTTGGCGACAAAATGCTTCCTTGTGGGATGGATACCTTCCTCTTGCGAATTTAGTGAGGTGTAAGTGTTATCTAATCTGTCTTTACGCGTTCTACCTTAAAACAACTATTTGTGGCCTTTTGTGGATCAAAACATTGAAGGATACACGTCTCAAGCCTAACCGAAAATTGAACCAATGTTGGTTCAATGCTGTCCCAGCGTCGCAACTCAACGGGTCTAGGTAACACGATACGGGGGAACGTGATGATGGTATATAGGTTACACGCATCTAAAGGAGCATCAATAATCCGCAAAAAAGTTTGTATATACCCATTTGCAAAGTTCCACCCTCGGCCACCTGACTACATCTGTGACAGTTGTTATCATAATAGAATCCTTAACGCGATTAGTATATTGAGGTATATTAAGTTATTTGCCACCCCACCGCCCTGATATCAGTTTCCAAAAAAAATTGTTCATGCATGTGTTTACTCAATACTTTTATTTGGTCATTTTGGTATATCATATGCGTATTTTGATTACACAGAACTCCATTTATGATCATTTTCAGCTTAGTATTCGTTCGACAATAATGTCATTTTGAGCGTATAAATCATTACACCCCTGTGCTGAACTATGGCTCATATACCACAACTCGATTTTACGCCCACCCTATAAATGATCAGGAAGATTTGCTCTAACAGAATATATAATCAGATTTCGTCAGTATGAATGAATGAATGAATAGATAAAACTTCTAATGCGCCTAAATCCCTGTATAACAAGCTCAGAGGCGCTTCAAACCAAATCATAGTCAAGAATGATGTCCAGGGTCAGTCAAAGTCATCAAAATAAGAGCAACATGGTGTCAGACTATTAGGATGGGAAACAAGATGCAAAGAAGTGTGTCTTTAATTTTTTACGGAGGATGGAATACGTTTCAGTTGTTCGCACTTCTGCAGAAAGGGAATTCCAGAGGTATGGAGCAACAACATAGAAAGCACGAAAACCAGCCTTGGTTTTAGGAGAGCGAGGTCTAATAAGCTCTCTAGTTCCTGAGGCACGGGTTCTTTGTTTTTCTGATAATGACAGTAATTCTCGAAGGTAGACATGCTGATTAGTATGGAGTGTTTTATAAACCAAAGTGTTAATTTTGAAATCAATTCTGTACTTGATTCTGAGCCAATGCAACGAATGGAGAACAGGTGTTATATGGCAGAACTTAGATGTCTTACATACGACTCGAGCTAATGAGTTTTGCACTCGCTGTAACTGTTTCATGTATTTGTCATCAACATTAAGGAGAGAATTGCAGTAATCTAGTCGGCTGGTGACTAAGGAATTTGCAATAATTTCAGCGGTGTCCATAGAAAGGTGTCTTCGGATTCGCCTCAAATCACGAATATGATAAAAGCAGGATTTACAGATCTGTCTAATATGATGATCAAATTTTAATTCACTATCAAAGGTGACTCCGATGTTACGTGCCGAAGAAGCTGGTGATGTATCATGATCTAAAATAGAGGTGGGAAAAAGAGACAGAAATTGTTATCGCTGTTGCTTAGTGCCAATCAACAATAATTCAGTTTTTGGTGGATTCAGTTTTAGCTTAGCGTTTGTCATCCAGGCCTTGATATCACTGAGGCATAATTTCAATTTCTCCATCGAAGCAGTCGCATCCTGTAACGATATCCCCAAGTACACCTGAGTGTCATCAGCGTACAGTTGGTGGTTCACTAATGAATGTTTTTTAATTATATGTATGGTGGGTTGTACGGTCCGAATTTTTCTCAGGTCCAGCTCTTCTACTAGAAACTCTATATCAGAATATACTTCAATGTGGGAACCTTTAACATTGTATTATGCCAACGTCAATGGACACAAATGTGTTTATCGAACTTGTTACATGCATGCCAAATCTGATATTAAATTAATAACCTTCTTCAAATGGTGTCTGAAATTTTATATCTGTGACGATGAGAGGACAGTTATAGTATTCGTACTGTTTAATGAAGTAAACAGGCAGAGTGCAGGTCAGGGACCAGAAAGGCCGAGGTGAACTGGAGGGTACTGACATATAGCTGGGGGAACAAAATATGTAGGAAACACAGGCGACTGCCATGGCACCCATGATTAACAGTGCCGGCCGACCACTTAGGCAAATAGTATTGGGTTTTGAAAAGGAAAAAAAATTGCCAAAGCTGTATTTTTCAGGAAATCTTCCAAATACCATTACAAATAACATACTGAAACTCCTCGTGATTCCTGCTGGAGCCATTATTCAGGATGGCGTCGAAGATGGCCGGCAAAATGTTAAAAACGCTATATCTCGGCTTGTAATCAACGGAACTTAAAGGGACTGGCCCAGGCTAAAATCATCAAAAAATCGGTGATTTTATTTCGGGTTCTTAATATGACCATCTGATGTAAACATGTACATATACTAGAACTGCAATTTTGTATAATTTGTGTGATGCGCATTCACCAGTTAGGCTAGATATAGAGATGAAATTCCCGCATTTCCTATTTTTGCCATGGTTGTCAATAATTAGAAATCAGGGAGTTCGTCTCTATATCTAGCCTAACTGGTGAATGCGCAGCACAAAAATTATAAAAAATTGCAGTTCTAGTCTATGTACATGTTTACATCATATGGTCATATTTAGAACCCGAAACAAAATCACTGATTTTTTGATGATTTTAGCCTGGGCCAGTCCCTTTAAAGATTTAAATGTCTACATGTACATTTGTTGCCATAAGGATTACAATGAAACAGGTTCTGAGTCAATAAATAGTCAAGCCTATCATATCTATTTGCAATTTAAGGTATATTGATAAGGGAAATAGCAAGATTTTGATATGTATGACATCTTAAATACTATTTCAATCTTTAACATAACAGAAAGTGAAAATAAATGATGTATGTGACTATTTCGTGACTCACGGCCTGTTTCATTTTAATCATCCTTTTGTTAAAAAGTACATTTTGATATAAAAAGCATGAAGTTATGTTGATAACTAGCGGATATCTTTGGTAGTCAATTGATGCAAACATCCACACGAACCCTCGAAAAATTATACCAGTGTTTTCCAGTGGTTTTGTCATCAATTGGGTGTATTTAATGGGAGGAAAAGTTTAATCTGACTACCAGATAAGTGCCCAGGATGGGCGTCATTCCCCCCGTCATTCCCGCTGAAGCATTATCCATTATTCAAGATGGCGTCCAAGATGACCGCCAAAATGTTAACATGGCTATATAGATGGGTTGATATACCACCTGACCCCAAAAATATTATGACAAAAGGTTTCTCAACGGTTGTATATCCTACTAGACTACTAGACAGAAAAAAAATCTATAAAACTTGACATTACAGTTAAACAATATATATAATATTGTATATAATCTATGTTTTGAAGATAATCCATTTATGGTATTATTTTGGTGATTCAAGGACTTCTTCAACATCAAAGAGTGAAATCCAAGGTCCATATATGAAAAATAAAGTATTTTATTAACAATAAATGTCTTTAAGATCAAAACGTCAATTTTAAGGTCAAGTAGTAACAAGTGTAATACCTATTTTTCGTGTAAAAAGAGGTAACCGACCAAACCTATCCTACTGGAACATCCATTTATGGTATTATTTTAGTGATTCAACTTCATTTTCAATCAGCAAGCGATGTGATTCTAACAAATTAAAATAACACAATGTAATAACTTGTTCAATTTGATTTTGACTAGAAAATCCATTTCTCGTAGTACAATTAGTTTGATACAAAGTCTCATTCCAATACTATTTTACACAAATAAAATAGAAACACATGTAAGCCATATCTTTGCTGAGGTTTAACTTAATTTCCTGTAGTACAATGTTGATAGTTAAATGTCATATTTATGGCTATAAGGTTAATTAGGTATTTTACACTTGAACGCCCCCAGTTGCTTGAACGCCCCCAGTTGCCCCCAGTTGCTCTTTAACTCCTGCCAATCGCCCTTCATCACATTGCAATCGCCATCTAACGCCTCTCCACCATCTACCGCCTCTCCTTTAACACTTACTCAATCCCTTTTTGCTTCCCCTCTCGTCTTTTTATACCTCCCCATTGGTTTTTAATGTCTCTTTAGCGCCCTTTAACGCCTTATCCCCGCCCTTAAACGCCTCTCCATTGCACTTTAGAGTTTCCCCATGGTTCTTCAACGTTTTCCCATTGCCATTTAAAGCTTTCATCGTCCTATACTGCCTCCCCACCACCTTTTAACACCCAGTCGCACTTTAGCGCCTCGTCGTCGTCCTTCAGCACCTTCACGTCGCCATTTAACGTCTCTTCGTCGCCTTTTAATGCCTCTGCATTGCCTTCTGCCTTTTTACTAGCAAGGCATTGTTATTCTTTGTAATTCCTTGTTTAAATGACATTTTCACAAAGTTAAGTTGATCTTTTCAGCTTGAGCATGCTTAATCATTAAAAACTTACCAAGAGTATAGTATTCTTTTGCATAGGCATATTTTTTTTCGCAATCGAGACAAATACAAAAATGTAATTACAGAACTGTAAATGCCACTGACGTTTACACATGAAACTTTGAGTAGGCACAAAGAACTAGTTATACACTAATTAGTCATAGCAATTTATTGGCGGCCATTTTGGATTTAACACTTTTTAACACTTTTGTACAAACGGATTGAAATGAAACAGGTTTTGAGTCACGAAATAGTCACATATATCATTTCTTTTCAATTTCTGTGATGTTAATGATTGAAATAGTATTTAAAATGTCATACATATCAACATTTTGCCATTTCCCTTATCAATATACCTTAAATTGCAAATAAATGATTGGTTTTACTATTCAGTGACTCAGAACATTGTAATCCTTATGGCAATACATGTGCATCATAAAGTTATGTTGATTACAAGTGGAGATAAAGCGGTTTTAACATTTTGGCGGCCATCTTGGACGCCATCTTGAAAAATGGAAAAGACTCCAGAGGTAATCACGGGGAGTTTTAGTATGTTGTTTCTAATGGTATTTGGAAGGTTTCCTGAAAAAATTAGCTTGGGCATATTACTTTCCCCATCAGCCTGAATACATGTCTAGTACTATTCGCCTACACCCACCAATAACACAATGTACATTTTGACAAGGTGGGTGGAATGTAACTTAGCAAGTTAATATGTGGAATGTAACTTACGGTTTCCATTCGCTTGCTGTGGGGTCTGCTGCGTTTATGTGTATCCCACTTAATTGTGTATACCACATAACTGTGCCTGCCTGGTAGTCATCATCATCAGTCGGAACTGATGCAGAACTTGGATCTAGTGGTGGGGTGGAATTAGCAGTTTCCATTGGTGTGGGTATGTAGACTGACAGTGTTGTCTCTGATTCTGCGGCTGTGATCTGTTGGTGATTGTCAAAGTGGGCCAATGGTGCCTTTAGTGCCTCTGGCAATATAGTCATATGTTTACTCGCTGGCACCAGGGTGTCTGTTCTTGTTGTTAGTGTTGCGTTCTGTGGTGATTTGGCAATATAAAGTGGCGGCTGTGTTGCATGGACTTCTGGTCTTGTTGTTGTTTGTAGTACGCCTACTTATGTAGCTGGCATTATCGGAGGTCGTTGATGTGTTACATTAGGTGGCCCTGGCGGTGGGATTGCTGGTCTTCTAATTTCTTTTGTTTGCATCTGACTAGCTGATGACCTCTGAGGTGTTTCACATATACTGTCCAAATATGTGTCCTGCAAAGAGGGAAGGATGTTTAAGGACTCAAAGTTGTTATTGTCGGTGAACACTGCAATATCAGCCTCAACCTCTGTAGAAGTCTGAACACTAAGGTCAAGCACACCCTCACTGATAGACAAATCAACGGCGCCGTCTGTGTCGGGACGTTCTCGCTTCAGGACACAAATTTCTTCACTCGATAAAGTTTTGGGATTCAGTGATCTATCACACCCTCTTTCTGTCCTGCACGGTTTCCATAAAATGCTGGACTCTTCTTCGCCCAGCTCGTCCCAGTCTTGCCCCATACATAGCAAGTATGGGTCGGAGCTGTGATGAAGAAATTGAGAATTGTCTCCTTCAGACATTTCCTTTGCAATTTGCAAGTGTTTTTTGTAGGTTTCGCAATGGGTATCTAACTCATGCCTGTGTGCGCATCTGAAGAAGCACAGGGTACAGTAATAAGGCGCACGTTCAAGCGGAACATGCACATTGTAAATATGTGACTTGACTGTGTTACTATCCCCCTTGAAAGAGCCCTTTAAACAGTAGTTCAGACGACATCTGTTCGTGATGAAACTACAACAAGAAAAATAGCAAAAAACAAATACAGTTGAACCACTTTTGAACGGAATGCTAATAGATTGTTACTAATAAGGAAATATTAATGACTGGCTCGAACTGGTATGTATATGTGGATCTGTCCAAAGTAGTGTGCTTTGGGGGTTTTCTGAAATGGATGCTTCATTAAAAACCGTTTCAACAATTTGTTTTCAATCGGTGTGTCATCCTGTAGCGTATACAGTAGAGAGATAGTAGAATATGCTTTTGTAAACAAATGATGAACATAAATATGTGACGGGTTCTGTCAAAGACATATTCTATTTCAAAGGTGACAAAAGATAACTGAATCACACTAATCAGCTGATCAAACAATCAATATATATACTAAAAACCCTGCTAAATATACCTGTTGACAACACTTTATAAAAGTTATCATATATATATATATATAATCGGGTCAAAAAAGCTGTCACGTATGTACAAGTTTGTGCCCATCTGGTGTGACGTCTATGAGTCTATGACAGCTACAAAGTGTTGCAACGGGGTGAGATGGCATACCGCATCAATCAGTGACTGTTTTTAACAGCTCAACGTCAACCAAATGCTTTAATCACATATGTACTTAGCGTCTAAATATATCTCAACCCATGACCATATTGAGTGGTCACTTTCGGGCACAGATAATGGCTGCAATGATTATTCAAGTCTTGACATAATCACATATGTTACATTGAGATACTTACACGTAAATTCAATTTTAAGTATTTTAAATTGGGCAATCTATCTTCCCTTGTCTATTTCCGTCTGATCTAATATTCCCTTTATACAAATTTCGAAACTTGAAAGGTTTTATAAAAAATAGGTCCAATGTCCCACTTTTGGTCTAACTACTGACTCATACATGTCATGATAGCGAACGGGTATACGTGTCACGCATTTTATTAACATACATTTTAAATGGCAAACAAGTGGTTATGCTTGTTCTAAAACTAAGGTAATTAAATCTGTATCAGTCTACATCGCAACGGAGCTGTTATTTAAAATACAAAATGTGTCCCAGGAATAAGTCCTCCATTCTCTGTTTTAGATGAGCTCGCGCATTAGATTTAGGCCGCGCATTGCCAAAAAACGCATGTGTTTTATTTCTGCCCCGCGCGCACATTAGAATGCTACCAATTTCCGAAAAAACTGTTAATTTCGGGAGATAACAAAAAAATCGAACAAATAACAAGTGTTTATTTCAAGAGATAAAAATATTTTTCCAGTTATTTTTTTTATCTTGTTTGTTTGGTCGCCCTCATTAACTTTTTTTCAAAAAAAGGTCAAAAGTTTGTTTTTATTTGGTCAGATAATTACCTTTTCTAGAAATTTGTCAAATGTTTTTTTTTGTTTGATCGCCCTCATTAACTTTTCCAAAAATAGGCTCAATGTTTTTGTTTCCTAAATGTTTTTTTCCGCCCTCCCTCATTAGATTTTTGATTTTTTCTGATCCAAAACAGAGAAATAAAACACCGTGGCCTAAGGTATTTGTCTAAAGGCTTTTCTTGAAATTTACGTATCGCACTACCAATTACACACACCATTCATGGTAATAATATTACAGAATTAATTATATTGACATGAATACACTATGCATTAGAAATGGTGATATCCATCCGTTTCACATGATTTTAAATTTTTAAACCTAGCCTCAACCTGGTTTTTCATGCAAGTCACCAATAATAAACCAAATAACGCTACACATACTGTGAAGGCAAATTGAAATGCAACACTGTTATGTTTCTGAAATCCACAACTCAGACTGCACTGAAGACATCATGCAGCATAACACTTTCTAATGAGCAATTCGTGGTTCATTGCATAATTTCAGTTTCCAAACTCTACTACCAATATTTCAGGTTTGAGAAGATATTACGCACCTCGTCGTAGCTGTGGTCTCGCAGATAGCAACCCTATCATCCATACCTCCTGTTGACGTTGATACATTCAAATTGTCCTGGTTACTGTAAAAATATACAAATAATGATTAGACCAATCAGGGTGTGATTTGTCAAAACTATATCGATGGTTTTCCTTGGGTCAATTTGCAAACATACGTCATATTTTGTTTGCAAAATTGTACGTTGTGACATATTTTAATAAATATTTTCGCGAAGCTGATTAGTTTCTCCAACTGTTCATATAATAAGAACCAAATAGTTTCTTAATATGTAAATGACATCATTTTTAAATGCTTTAATACTTGAAATATCACACATAATTCCATGTTTTGTTTGTTCATTTTGCAGTATAGTTTTATATTGATATTTCATTCCAATTATTTCCCATTTTGAAATACCAGATAGACTAACATTGGAAAATGTCTCATTTTCACACAAATGAGTTGATTAACCACTTTTCCTGTATTTTGTATTATATCGTATAGTAAAATGAGTTGATTAACCACTCCTCCTGTATTTTGTATTATATCGTATAGTAAAATGAGTTGATTAACCACTCCTCCTGTATTTTGTATTATATCGTATAGTAAAATGAGTTGATTAACCACTCCTCTTGTATTTCTGTATTATATCGTATAGTAAAATGAGTTGATTAACCACTCCTCCTGTATTTTGTATTATATCGTATAGTAAAATGAGTTGATTAACCACTCCTCCTGTATTTTATATTATATCGTATAGTAAAATGAGTTGATTAACCACTCCTCCTGTATTTTGTATTATATCGTATAGTAAAATGAGTTGATTAACCACTCCTCCTGTATTTTTGTATTATATCGTATAGTAAAATGAGTTGATTAACCACTCCTCCTGTATTTTTGTATTATATCGTATAGTAAAATGAGTTGATTAACCACTCCTCCTGTATTTTTGTATTATATCGTATAGTAAAATGAGTTGATTAACCACTCCTCCTGTATTTTTGTATTATATCGTATAGTAAAATGAGTTGATTAACCACTCCTCCTGTATTTTTGTATTATATCGTATAGTAAAATGAGTTGATTAACCACTCCTCCTGTATTTTTGTATTATATCGTATAGTAAAATGAGTTGATTAACCACTCCTCCTGTATTTTTGTATTATATCGTATAGTAAAATGAGTTGATTAACCACTCCTCCTGTATTTTTGTATTATATCGTATAGTAAAATGAGTTGATTAACCACTCCTCCTGTATTTTTGTTTTATATCGTATAGTAAAATGATTTGATTAACCACTCCTCCTGTATTTTTGTATTATATCGTATAGTACCAGGAGTAACTTGGTGACTGCATACAATGTCTAATAAATTATGGCACTTTGTATTTCTTTTGTGTTTTCTGTGAATTCCAAACCCAAAATCAACCCTTCTGAGGAAACAAGCCACATAATAAATTTTCATGAATAATTGTTACCTTACAGACCATGATAACTAGTACCCAGGGAGCCAGAAGGGTTTAAGGAACATGGCGTGCAGTAAAAGGTTGGTCGGTGGAAATTATCTCTACATATATCCACGAGCACAACCACCTTGCAAATATTTTGCAGGAAATGCACAAAAAGCGAAAATCCAAGATGGCCGCCACATATGTGTTGTTTATATAACTTTTGAACTATTTGCTCGAATGTAATGTGTGACAGATATATAGAGATATATGTCGGATAATCATAGTGGTAAAAATATCGCTAAAACATGTCCCTTTTAAATTCACTTTGATTTTGACCTTCAACCCAACACAATAAATGAAATAGTGTCCGAAATGGACTTGGCATTCAGAATACCATTAAAAACCATATGTCACACATGAAATTCAAAAAAACAGTTAAAACGTTATACGTATGATATATTTATGGCGGCCATCTTAGATTTTTACTTTTTGTTCATTTCCTGCATTGAAAGGTTGTCCACCTAAGTTGTGTTCCTGAATATATGCAAAGCTGATTTCCATCGGCCAACCTTTTACAGCACGCCATGTCTGTTTTCCTGAAAAAGGGTGGTTTGGCTCCCTGGGTACAATAAGCGTATCTCACTTCGATCCATTGTAATTTAATATGTATGTATGGCGATTTTATTATGTAGACAATCAGAGATATACGTTTCGTGTAAAAAAAAAAAACCGGGATATAATAACTAAAGTTATATAATATTATATATAAAACATATATAAGACTACTTACACACGGTTGGCACCATCTGAAAATAATTATTCAAATAATCAGCTATATATCATCATGCTTACTGGAGAGATACAATGGCCTATGCAAATAGCACAATTCTTTTTAAATTAGGTAAAAGATGTTGATGAATGTAAAACATTTATTATTAACCAATGTCAGTAACTGTAAATATAACAAACCTGTTCGGTCATTCGTAGATAATATTCTCACTAGTTGGATGTCAGACAAATCTTGTAAAAAAAGATGTATGAAAGTCAAATATCAGTCTATGTTAAATAAGACAAAAGTGTACAATTTCATAATATCTTAGCTCATTAACTAGACATAATTTCCATCATTACATTTAATTTGATTGTGGAAATGTTGTCCATCACGTACGTGTCAACACGTGTAGTTTCAAAACATTATGTATATACAAACAACGTTCTATAGACTAATCACACTATAAATAACAATGCACACGTCACCTTTTGTAATCTTGGATCGTTTCACAAAGCATACTATAATACTACATATGATCAGGCCAATCATAATTGACACTACACCAATTGAAGCACAAATCACAACTGTATCACTGATTTCCATATCTGAAATAGATTATAAATAGCTACTTAAGAATTATTAAAGACTCTATGGTTTTAAATGTAGTTTTCAATTTAGAGAAATTAGGCATAAATGTCATCGCTCCCATCGACCATCACCATCATCATCATCATCATCATCATCATCATCATCATCATCATCATCATCATCATCATCATCATCATCATCATCATCATCATCATCATCATCATCATCATCATCATCATCATCATCATCATCATCATCATCATCATCATCATCATCATCATCATCATCATCATCATCATCATCATCATCATCATCATCATCATCATCATCATGGTCATCGTTATTATTATTATTATTATTATTATTATTATTATTATTATTATTATTATTATTATTATTATTATTATTATTATTATTATTATTATTATTGTTATTATTAGTATTAATATTATTATTATTAATATTATTATTATTATTAATATTATTATTATTATTATTATTATTACTGTAGATCTCGTAATTTTCGCGTGTTTAGTTTTTCACGAATTTGTGATTTTGATTTTACGCGAAGTTGAACATCTCGCGTAGTTCATGTCCAGACAGCCAGATACTTGGGTTTCATTGGGCAATTTAATGCTGAAACACTGAGCAAAATATTTCTCCTCTTTCAACGTTGGGATATTGTTTCGATGTCAAGTCGGCCCACAAGTCTTCAAATTTGATATGAGACTACAAGCTTTTGCCTTAAAAGTAGAGAATAACTCCACTAATCCCACGTGAGAGACCTAATGTTAAACACTCTGCTGCCGGTAGTCACAGCCACGTCAGTACCGATGCATTAGCACTGCTGTTGGCATGGGAACTAGGGTACCCCACAGGGAATCCCAGATGATTATAGCTAGATACGTAAAGGCTGCATCATCCCTTGGATAATCGCTGTAGACTAGTGCTTCCGTACCAAGTAACAAGTATTTATTGCTGATGGTTCCTGTGTGAGGAACATGACAGAAGAGCCAGGAAAGCGCTGGCACCATATAATACAATACAGTGCATAATAGAACACTATTTACAATTGTAATGAATTATACAAGAATCAGTGGATTAGCTGTTATTATTAATTGTTAAAAACACTTTAAATCTTTGCGATAATCACTTTCACGAACAAACTACACTACATTAATATAATCGTTTTGCTTGAATAATTGTTCCAGTTGAATAGTGGAAGGTCTTTTCCAGAATTTGACATTTATATATTTTTTATGCTCTTCTCTGAATAACGGACAGCATAACAGATAGTGGTATTCATCACCGATGTCATTGCAATGGAGGCATAACCGTAGGTCGCACTGAGTTTGAGCCTGACAACCAGCTTCGATTGGTAGACCGTGATTGCGGCACCGACTTTTTGTCATTAGGATTCTATTATTTACAGGTAGTTCAGTCTGATATTTCTCGAAACCAAAAGTATTTTTAATTATACAGTATACAGTACATTCACCAACTTTTGTTATGCCTTCATTCCAATTTTGTATGAATTGGTCGTGCAATTAACTTGAGAGTTGTATTAAAATGATCCGGTGATTTAGGTAAAGATTGATTCGTCCAAATCCCAGAGAATCCAGCACTATCTAGTATGTTTTTCATCGAGCTAATCCAAGTAGAATGAAACAAATCCTTCTCGTAAAGTTTATATATTAAAGAGTAAATCATTTTCGACAGTTTATTTTCTTTACTGGTAATCAGTCTCGCCCAGTAGAGGATCATTTTACATTTAATATCTATATGAAGCGGCGTTTCACCCAACTCTAAATAAACCATATTAGAGCATGTAGATTTATGAACATGTAAAATAAATTTACAGAATCTTAATTTCACTTTATTCACAATGTCGCAATTTTCACACCCCCACCCACACTTCAGCTCCATATAATACAACAGGTTTTACCAGAGTGTCAAATAGTTTTAATGCAATATCTGGAGGTAGAGATAAAAATTTAATCCGTTTCAGTAGAGCGAACATTGCTCTACATCCTTTTTGATAAAGACTTTGTTTTGCAACATTAAATTTTGCATTAAAATTAAACGTGACACCCAGGTAAGTGTAATCATTCACTACATCAAGTTTCATGTCCGCAAATTTTAACGAAGGTATATTCTTTAATTTGCCTCGCGAAAAATGCTGCAGAACCATGCCGCAGAACGTACAACAGATGGAACAGTCCCCCTAATTACATACCCCATGTGGGTGCAAAGAGTACTACTACTAGCAACCATCCCACTACTCCCTTATCTTTAAATATTTCAAAGTCAAATTTCATTGTTTATCGTGAACCAAAAAGGGATAATAGTTATCCCAACAATAGAAATAGACGATACTAAAGTAGACTGTACAAAACATCTGACTTTGTTATACATAACATACATAACATAAATTAACATAACTAGTTAAGTATGATATAATTAATTATGGTATAACAATATGTTGTCACCAGCATGATAAAATTACTTAGTTGAAAATTTGTTTTAACATTTATTATTGGTCAAGTTTAAGGTGTACCTTCTATTTGTGAGGAGGTAAACATATCATGTAGACATACACAAGCTAAAACAAAATTTAAATATACAGGACTTGAATACCTTCAGATGTGACTGTTAGTATGGCAGTGTCCACCAAATCTTCTCCGTCATACGCCTGAGCTGTTATCACATATTGTGCTGCTCTACCCAGACGTAAAGTGACAGCCTTATCACGATGTAGCATGTTATGTGTGCCAGATGTACATACTGACGTCCCAATCTCACACGCTGTCACCTCCACCCTGGAAACTGAATCAGGATCCTCAAACACAGGGCGAACCTCTATGTAACCGTCAAGTATCAGGACATCCTTCTCAGTCAAAGTCATGCCAGGAATATCTTAAGAAGAATATATGTATAGATAGTATTCTATTATTAAACTGAATGTATTATAACAGATTAATATACAGGAAGACTGTAGTACATTTGACAGTTTCTTCATGTGATCGACACAATGAAGCAATGATCAAGACAATGAAGCAGTTAATTTTATTATATCTCATCGTTGTATCACATGCTTATTAATAAAAAGAAAACTATTTTTTTAGTTAACTAACCACTGGCAATTGCATCAGTCATACAACTTACATTTGGGCAGCAGATATATATAGGATACGGTTATGTTATACTGATCTGTTCTCTTTTTTCGATTTTGTTCAATACTAACTTTTTGTGGTGAATAATCTAGAAACAATGTCACTTTCATGTCCGCTTTTCTTGGCAATTACATGTACTGTTACGTTATACTTTGTTCCGGGAATGAGTCCTTCAGATATTTTAATCAAGAAATTATCATCCGCAAATCTGTTTTGTGTCGTGGACAGAATCTGTGGTGGTAGGCCAGTAACATATCCGATAGATCTCTTCTCCAGGACAGGTAGTAATATATGTCCATGTGATGGTCAAGCTGACAGATGTGGCTGATGACAGCCTCAGGTTAATTGGTGCTTGTGGCTTACCTGTATGATGATATATAGGCAATGTTTATTCTACGTCCAGTAACAAGGGAATTATACTAGTATAGTGTCTATTTACTGTACTTGAATAATTTCCCTAGTAATTAATTTGCACTTATAGCATTATTTTACATCCATATGAAAGTGGTGATTGGGTATTCATCCCGCTAAGTTAAAGTGAAGTATTGTAAAATGAATGCTCAAGGTCACTTTTTGAACAGATTGGTCATATAAGAAATTTTTTAAAAAGGTAACAATTATGTAATATTTTGTGACACCCCCCCCCCCGCTGAATGTAGTGGAGTGAGTGATTGTGGTTATACACCGTAGTATTATAGATGTTGGTCATATGATGACTTAAAAACGAAAAATGAAAAAAAACATACGTCAATCAGACTTAAACGACAATATTCAATGGTAAATATTAATGTATGTGGAGAATATATTGATGAAGAGATAGCCAACAACATTTCACGTACACTGCTGCTTGTATGAGATGACATTACTTTCAACAACTCCAAATGTCGTTTCAGCTTCACATGTGTAGTTCCCGAACTCATCAAGCGGCATGGTACTCAATGTAAATTCCATTGACTGTGATACAAGATGGTCTGATAGAGCTTCTCCATTTCTATACCATCGTACAGTGTGAACAGGAGGGATTGCTATTGTCATCTGACAATCCAGGCTGACGTCATCATCATCTGTATGTTGAACTAGTTCAACCTGTGGCAAATCTGTTATACAATCACTAAATTATTAGTACACTTTCGATTAATATTTTTCATTACTTGTTTTCAAATTGTTATAAGATCATTAAATGTATCAATTAATTTGTTAAATACCCTAAAAATGTATTAGCATACTACTATTACTATTCTTGCTTGCTGTGTTATTTATTATATATATTTTTAAGGTGGAAATCGTTGCCATGGTTACACAGCAGGTGCTTCTAATTTACTTGTTAGATGTATCAGCATTTATCATTGTAGCAAGTGTGATGATATTAATGATGATAATAATGGATAATAAGTACGTCTATTTCTATATTAGCGCGCAGTGGACTCACATGTGAAGCAGCAATCAAATCAAAACGATGTAATTATAATGTATTTATTATGCACAGAGTGACTTATGTACCTCAGCTTAAAATAAATTAAAAAGGAACTAATCATTGTGCAAAAAGTTACTTCTTCCCATCCCAAACAACAAAAGTTAAATTATATATTTCAAGATTTATGTAAGCATAGTTAAGGCACCATGTTTCAACAAGTGCGGATATCTAAAACATACAGGAATGATAGTATGTTTTGTAATAACATTTTAAACACACATGTATTGTACTCGAAGGAGCGTTTTTGTATATTGCTTTGTTTAATAGAAAAATTATACTTTAATCCATATATAGTAGATTTTTTCCGAAACGTATTATCCCATAGCACAAAGCAAGCAGTTTCATATTCTCTAATCAATTTATGCTATACGTTTGTGTTTTGTGTCTCGAAATAGTTATCTTGGCCGACAGTCTGTCTGATTGACTGACTGACTGACTGACTGACTGACGGACGGACGGACGGACTGACTGACTGACTGACTGACTGACTGACTGATTGATTGATTGATTGATTGATTGATTAGTTGATTGATTGATTGATTGATTGATTGATTGATTGATTGATTGATTGATTGATTGATTGATTGATTGATTGATTGATTGATT
This sequence comes from Flabesymbios commensalis, assembly GCA_964017125.1. NCBI lineage: Eukaryota > Metazoa > Annelida > Polychaeta > Terebellida > Flabelligeridae > Flabesymbios > Flabesymbios commensalis. The sequence continues at coordinate 70,099 of CAXHKU010000923.1, read as the reverse complement.
GATTGATTGATTGATTGATTGATTGATTAAATTAAAACATCCCAAGACATCATGGATCAGTTTTAGCTACTTAAATGATCCTTTTACAGATGATTCATCATTCATTATTGAGGATAGCAAATATGTTATGAACATTGATATTGTAATCGTAAGCAGAGCTGAAGCTACGTACACTTTTGTTTGTATGATATGGCATTACTTGATACCACCCCAAGCTCTGTCACTGCTTCACATGAGTAGTTTCCAGTCTCGGCTATTGTCATTGTGTTCACTGTTACTTCCTCAGGCTGTGACACATGATCAACTGCTATGATTTCCTGACCTCCGAACCAGCGGACAGTGTGGACAGGAGGGTTAGATAATGTCATCTCACAATCTAGTCTCACATCATTAGAATCTTTGTATTGTACTAAATGAACAGCAGGCAAATCTGGTATAAAATACATTGTTGATGAGTGTGCTTGATTGCCTTTGCCATGTCCGAAATAAATTACATTTCTTACAAGCACAATCTAATATTGTGTTGTTTCCAATTCAAGAGTGCTACATATACGTCAATATTTGAAGGTATGATATCAGATGAAAATGCGAAGAAAACATTATTGGTGCCTATAAATAGTATATACAACTTCTGACCGTGTAATATTTTGCTCATAATTTGTGTATATCGATGTCAACTATACACATCATTATGACTAAGCACTGAATAACGTTCTGAATAATTCACGAATTCATAAATGATATGCTTGATTGTCAATCGAAAAAGACTGCTACAATATATTAAATTGATATATTGTTATAGATCTAGTTGTTATGAATTTGTTAAAATAATTGCAATTGCATAGTTCAGTCATACTGTCAGTGTTATGTGGGGAAAAAGGCACATTTGTATTGCTGAAAAAACGTTTACTACTGCTTAGACTATAATCAATTACCAGAATCAGTGCTCAGGAAATAAAAAAAATATTCCTGTGATATCCAAATAAACTAAACAAATATACAGGATAGTTACAGATGTGAGCCAACATTCTGTGTTTGGGATTCGTTTTATTTAAACGCTTGCAAATGAGTCGTGGATGCATTAATAAACAAAATAATGAACTTACATGTAATGTTGATACTTATTTCACACGTTGCTGTTGTGTTGAGAATGTGAGTAGCATTGTTGTCTGCGATACATGTGACCTTCTGTCCATTGTAAGATCTCTCTACTGATAGTGTATAGTCTAGTGACACCATATCATCCATATTGTGAGTAGAACCATTGAGATTTACATATCCTATGGCGAATGCGAGGCTTACAGGTGGAATACCTCCTTTTGATACGCAACTTAAAAACATGTGTTCTCCTACGGATGCATGCGAAGGTGTGACATCACAACGAGGAAATCCAGCACTTGGAAGGCCTGATGTGAAATAAAAATGATAATGAATATGTTGTTTTTCACATGTTCAGTATGTATATTATAATATTATGTTGGTGGGAATTTTGGTTTAAACACATTTATTTTCCAAATTAAAATATATAATTGCAATTGAAATGAATTTTTCGCTATGAGGCTTCTCATATTGTGCACACTCATTATGCGTGCAGGGTATTATAATAGCTCCGGCCGTCACCGTAGGTGAGACGGAGGAAGCTATAGACAGGGATATATCCTAACCAATCTCATAAACATGTCTGTCAAACTTTTCTCAACGGCTTCTATTTTATTTTTCCCGTAGATTTCAAATCTGCCAGATACCATTCGAGATTTTGCATATTCAATTAGCTAATTTGCATATTTCCAAAATGGCCGCCGTAAAAAAGTAATCTGTTATCAATACAGTTCCGGCAATCCTAGAAATGTGTTTTTTGCTGAAACGTGAATGTTGGATATTGTATTCAATGGTCACGTGACCTATGACCTTCCAATGACCCTAAAAAATAACATAGTCGTCAAAATGGCATTATGGGATCTCAAAACCCGAACTTAGGGCCAAAAAAACACATTTCTATGACTGCCGTAACTGTATTCATAGCAGATTACTTTTTTGTGGCGGCTATTTTGGAAATATGCAAATTAGCTAATTAAATATGCAAAATCTCGAATGGTATCTGGCAGATTTAAAATCTACGGGAAAAAACACAATAGAAACCGTTGAGAAAAGTTTGACATACATTTTTATTAGATTGGTTAGGGTATATCCCTGTCTACTATGGATTCCGCCTCCGTCCAGATTTTCCTCTTCTTTTGTAAGAAAATAAGCCAGGATAACAATTTTTGGTATGTGGGTTACTTCTAGGTGGGTAATGGACAGGTTTAATTTTTTTAAAATTGAATTCAATAAGCAAGGTCGCAGAGGAGAAAATGATGTTACGGCGTTGGGCCGTTGGGCAGTTATGCCGTCTGTGAACATTTCGTTTCCGGAGCATATATCAGGATGAACTTGTCTGATTGTCTTCAAATTTTACACACAACACCTGTAGGGTGTCTAGCTGTGCCTTTTGTGGTATACGAACTTAGACCTACTTTTGGCTCAGTACTATGACCTAATTCGACGTTTTGACACATACTTTGTTTCCGGAGCAGATCTTTAAAACTACTAGGCCGATTACAGGCATATTGCACATACATGATCTATAAGGTCCCTAGTTGTGCATTTTCAGGTTTTTCGACCTTGAATTTGACCTAGCACTTTGACCTAATTTATAACATCGCTAAATCCAGCTGAAATATTTTGCGGAATATCATGAAAACTGCTCAAGATAGCTACACCATTACTATAAAACAAATTGTAAGGTTTCAGAAGAGGATGCATCTTGAAAAATTTCAACTCAATCAAATTTAAAATGACCTCCTATCGGCCGGTATGTACCTCGACAGGCCTGATATCAGGTAAACCGTGCTAGATAGCTAGACCATTACTATAAAAAAATGTGACATTTCAGGGGAGGATGCATCCTAAAAAATTTCGACTCGGTCAAATTCAATCGGCCATTATTTATTTTCACATGGCCGATATTTGGTAAACCGTGCTAGATGGCTAGACCATTACTATAAAACAAAATGTGAGTGGATGCACCCTGGAAATTTTTAATCTATCGAATTCAAAATGGCTGACAATGGGCATTATTTACCTCAATAAGCCTGATACCAGGTAAACCGTGCTAGATAGCTAGACCATTACTATAAAACGAAATGTGACGTTTCAGGAGGAGATGCATCTTGAAAAATGTCGACTCGATCAAATTCAAAATTACCCCCTATCGGCCATTATTTACTTTTGACTTTTGACCTAGCCTAGGTCTACATTAATAACACTACACAACATCGCTTCAATCAAATTATAATTAGGAGCGGGGGCTTTTGGACTTATGTAGTCTTGTTGTAGCTGGAACTAAATAAAAATAGGCTGCGTAATTCATGGATATCTTTAACATGTTTAACATCAAGTCATTACTTCTAAACAAAATGTTCTGTTTGCGTAAAAATATTTTTAAATCTTACTAAGCACACTCTGTTCTACCTGATATCTGTATCCTGGATATCGATGACTTGTAGTTCCCCGGATTCGCCACAGCACAATACAGAGGTGGCTGATCCAGCTGTAAACTCAGGATCAACAGACTGAAGTTTGTCCCTGACTGGATCAATTGGTAATCATCTGCGAAATGTGGGTATAAGGATATCCCGTTTCTAGAGCCAATAGTGACGGGGGTTTCGGGGTTTCCTGATATATGCCAGATCCTTACACCATGATCCTGTTTTAACACACAAGGCACCAGTAGTGGATGGCCCACCACACCATATAATATCTCATCCCCAGGCTCTGTGATAAACTGACTCACTGTACCTGATACATAAACAGTGAACATAAGAAAGTATCCTAAATACATACACTCCATTCTGAGTGGCTATACTTGCATAACGTAGTCATACTCTGATCCAGTATAATCCAGTGTGATCTATATGTTATTATTAGTACGTAATAGAGTACATGTGAATATCATCCAGTTCATATACCACAGAGGCGTGTTGGCTCTGTTTAAATATTAGTTTTGGCCAATTCTACCTAGTGCAGCACGATGGTCCGACGACGAGTATACAAGTTAATCATGTTAATATTGAAACATCTGACCATAACCACGTGTGCCTGGATATATCTGTTATTATAATAACATTTATTTTGATAAGCTGAAGCTGTCAGCCAAATAACCTTACATTAACATTATATTTTAATTTTTGGCGAACTAAAGTGTTACTCATGTGTATTGTTCAGTAGTTGGCCTGTGTGTCTAAGTTGATCTGTAACCAATCAAGTATCGTATTTGCCAACTACGTGACAAATTCAGCCAATCTCCAACCGCCATTAGTGAGCCTAAGATTGCATTTGGGATTTTTTGCATACAATGCATGCCATGGCTGCCATCATATTCACAGGGAATATTTCAAAACAAGCTTCTTCTTCACCGTGCAATTACCATGTATGGCTACTTTATAGCGGGGTAACTATCATAATTGTGCACGGATATCCAAAACAGTGCATTAATAGGGAACTGGTGTGACTTTATTATTAAGATTACCAGTGCATTCTGAAAAGACACGTTTCTAATGGTCTGACATATATTTTAAACTAATAGCTACTAGGCTGTAGGCCACCCGTAACCCCATCTCCCCCCCCCCCCCTGGGGATTTTTCACGGTGCTTATTTTTGAAGTCTTTGAATATGGTCCTGTTGAAATCCGGTCGTTTGCATTCAAGCTGTTGGGGCCAAATATGCTAAAATATGCAAATTAAGCAGCCATTACCGAAAATCCAGTTTCAAGCAATATATCAGAAACTAATAAAATTAGAATCCAAAAAATGATGTCTATCATACGGTTTTCATGGTCAACGAATACAATAAAATATATCTAATTAGGATCAGAATAAAAAATTAGCATGGTCAACGAATACAATAAAATATATCTAATTAGGATCAGAATAAAAAATTAGCATAAAATATGCAAGTTAGACAGCCACTACGCAGAATCCAGTTTAAAGTAATATCTCAGAAACTAATCAAGTTAGAATCTTGAAAAAATGTCTACCCCATGGTTTTCATGGACAGAGATTGAAATAAAATATATATTATCAAGGTCATGAAAACATATCAGCATAAAATATGCAAATTAGCTAATAAGAAGTATTACAGGAAATCAGGTTTCAAGCAATATCTCAAAGACCAATCAACTTAGAGTAAAAAATAAAATGTCTACACTCCCATTTTCGTAGTCAACCTTTCATCTGAAAACATTTTACGAGTTCTGAAATGCCCACATTACATGTAAAATGTAACATTTCAAATGCGAATCGTGTACACGCATGTAGTTAAGGCGTTGTGAAATAGAAATTAATACAGGAGTAGACCTTACGTTTTTCTTTACTATGTTAGGGTAACCCTATAACCAGGATCTCGTGGAAGTTACTTTAATAATAAAATGCCCTATCTGCTGTATAAATATTATGGTTTGGGCAACTATACTTACGATAATACCAAAATGTGTTTTTATTGTGATTCTTTTACTTTGGATTTTTCATGGCTGCCAGCATGTTACATTAGCCTATATAATAACACATACATAAAGTGACCAATAAAATAAGCATGTGTCTGTAGCATTTTGTTTTTATTTCATTCTGGTGCCAATTCAGAAGTCTAGGGTTCTTGATTAAAAAAAATTTTTTAGAACATAATGTTGATAAAAGGTTGCCCACATATCCTGCTAAGCTAGTTACCAAGCGTCGAAATATGAATATCAGATATCAATATGTATATTACGGATATCGGGAATTGAAAATAAACACATCGCCTTAACATATCGTGCACCTTCTGAATGCCAGAAAACTATGGCGTTCCTTTTTTCACACAAAAGCGCACAATTATTAGAAAGGTTACATACATTATGTATACTAGCCGGTGGTAACAAGTTATTTAGAACAGTGATAAAATACAAAAAATGTTTAGACCTATTTACCAGCACCTAGCGTTGCACCTACTAATAATTAAATCAGTGAAATATATCGAGACATGCGTTGAGTTTGAGTCACACGTACTCAAAAACTCATCAAAAAGACAATAATTTGTTTAAGCCCTTCGTGATTTCTGATAAATGATAGTGACATTATGAAACTATTATTTTATCACCCCTCGGTTAAATATAACTTACTTGTAATTTAGGAGTCAAAGGGTTACTACATGTAATAATAAACCCATATGTATTCATTTAAGTCATTTTTTTATTTACATAACATATTCTACTAACATAACTAGGGTGATTTTAATTTGTAATCCTTGGGATAAATAACTGGAGTTGAACAGATAGATACACCCAGTCTTTTCTGATACTAAATTTACTGTGTAAAATGTCCCAATAATTGTTCGTGTCTTAAAATCTTGAGCCAAACTAGCAGATCTTTAATAAATATATAATAAGGTGTCTAGAAATTATTGTCTTCAAAAATCCCGCACATGGGGAGGGGGTTGGGTATGTTTTTCATTTCTTGTTTTTATATACACATAGCATAAAAGACGTGTACTTTGGGATTTAAATAATCAATATACATTATAATGAACCCCATAATTGTTAGAGCTTTTTTTATTTTCTTGTTACATAACATCTTCCAGTAACATAACTAGTGTTTATTCCATAGAACACATATCTGTTAAAAAACATGTCTACTAGGAAATACAATTTACCGCTTAAAATTCAGGGGGTACATATGTTTGATGACCAGTTATTTTTTCCAGCCCCAATATTTTGAGTGGAAACAAGCAGATATAGAATAGATAAATAACAAGGTGTCTAAAAAGTATTGTCTTAAAATATCCCGCCCAGAAGAGGGTGGTGGAGAAGGTTTATATATCTGGTTTTCATATACACGTAGCATACGAGGCGTGTAATTTGGGATTTAAAAGGTTATTACATGCATAAATGAACCCCATATTTTTTTCAATTTTAGTTTCACATAACATCTTGTAACAAAACTAGTATTTAATTCTTGCAATAAATACCTGTAGTTGAAAATATTTATACAACATGCCTTTTAGTAAATTAAATTTACCGCTTAAAATTCAAGGGGAACATATGTTTGATGACCCAATATTTTTCCTGTCGCAATATTTTGAGTGCAAACAAGCAGATATTGAATGGATATTGAATAATAGGCGAGACTCCATTTCTGAAACGAAGCCTAGAAACAAGTCCATGCGTACATCATTAGTAGAATATGGAGACAACCTCATTCTTATAGGAGATTTCCCGCAAAATGCGAACATTACTGTCTCCAAGCTGAAGTATAGTCCGATCACTGTCAAATCAGCCATTTTCAAAATGGCCGCCAAAAAGTTGCTGTAAAAAAATAAAATCATAATAGCCGGCCTAAAAATACATTCAAACGCTATAATATTACTAATCTATTAGTGCCGAATGCATTGCCGGCACAATTTTTACTTTTTTGCTCATATAAATTGTCCAAATTCAAGATGGCCGCCAAAATTGCTGACACATCGTGTTTTTGATCATAACTTTCAAATCACGCAAAAAAGCAAAGGTGATTTCATTAAACCAGTTGAGCAGGTGTGTTAAGTAAGGTTATATATTTTCTGAGAGTATGTCAAATGAAATGGTAGTGGTGGAAAAGGTCACCAGAGGTCATTTAAAGTCATCATCCAAGGTCATTTCAAAATATCATGGTGATTTAACTAAAAACTTTGAGCAAGTTTGTGTCTGGTATCATTGGAAAGGTTATCTATCTGGCCCGTGGGAGTCTGACAATGGACATTGAGATGCTGGCAGTGGTGGGATTGGACATCAGAGGTTATTGAAGGTCACTAATCAAGGTCATTTGAAGAGATACATTGATTTAACTGTGAAGTGTTATCAGGTCTGTGTTCACTTATCTATATCTGAGTATGGGCAATGGGTGTTGAAGTGTCAGTAGCAGTATAATATCCCACTGGGCACACGACATAATTGCAACGTTGAATCAACGTCACTGGCGTTGATTCAACGTCGCAACAGAGTCGTGTGTCGATGGGGATGTCCCTAGAGGAGGTTATTTTCAGGGGTGCAAATTCAACTAAAGGTTTCACGAGATCCATCTAGCCCTTACCATCTTTTACAATGTATTCGCTAGGAAAATCCACTAGCCCTTACAATATTCCACTATATCTGAGTATGGGCAATGGGTGTTGAAGTTTCAGTAGCTGTATAATATCCCACTGGGCACACGACGTTATTGCAACGTTGAATCAACGTCACTGGTGTTAATTCAACTTCGTGTGTCGATGGGGATGTCCCCAGAGGTTTTTTAGATCATTACCCAAAGGAATTTGAAGTGATAAGAGAAATTTAAGTGAAAAGTTTGACTAGGTTTGTGTCTGATCTCATCTTTGAATCAGACGCGGGATGCAACTGTTCATGTTCATTTGTAGCATCCTGTTCCAGAATCAAATTACAGACACTAGTCTAGTGATATACAGCAAGTTTAATATGACTGTATAGACTAGTATATCATTTTTATTGTGTTTAGATCACCCTCGCTACCTTTCTCATCTGTACATGCTGTATGTATAATTCTTTACTTTTTTCACTATGATTATATAGTACTTAGTGATTATTGAGTAAGTGAATGTATTATAAATTTAGAAGGAACAGGAAGAACTGGGGCAATAAGTAGTATTAGACATCGGGTAAATTTTTCTCTTCGTAAGTGTCCCACTTCTCCACCTACGCTGTTTTAATCATTTACACATCTTTACAATACCCCTTATTTCTAGTATCAATTAATGTATCTAAGGAGATATATGAAATTGCCCCACTTTACTGAGCCGTCACTCTTTGTTTTTTACTATTTTTTGCAAGTAGGAAATGTGCTTGCCATTACATATCACTAAAATTGGAACTAATAGTGTGTAACAATATTCCCCAATCTACATGATGGGTAGAATCAAACTTACCAAAGACATAAAAAAACATAAAGTAGGATGGAATGACGACAGTCAAATGGTATCTCAGTTCTTCTGGTTCTTCACTAATTATCCTAAATTTATCTGAGGCACATAAGCTTCCACATCTTGATTCTGGTTTTGTCAATAATACAGCAAGATAATGAGTTGGGCGCACTCCATTTTGAGATGAGATAGCTGCATCAGAGTTTTATAATAAGAATCTGACCATCTAATGTATGACTACTGCATAACAGCAACAACTGCTGATGCTTTGAAGAGCTTAGCTGTACTACACCACATTAACACTTGTGTTAATATCACATTATATTTTTATACCTTCCGGTATAAGGCTCTACAAATATATTTAAGATGTTTAATTCATGCTCATTTTATTAATTGACAATGAAAACATATGTACAGACTATTCATAGATCTAAAAAAAAGTATTGTTAGTTTTTTATATATTGTTAAACGTCTGCTTTCAGGTAATGTTTTAATTATTTGCATCGTTTTTGTAAACTATCGGAAAAATCTCCAGCGTATTTAAAAAAAATAGCAAAATAAAAACAGATTATTTCTCAAAATTTGGTCGTTTTTAGTGTTTAAATGTAATAGCGAATCCATATTTTGTGGCTGACGTAAGTGATTCTTAGCCCCAAAGATTTTGTTTGTGTATTCAAGCCAGGTTAGTGCACTTTTAATAATAATTTGGCAAAAAAGGTGTGTTTAAGCAAAAACAATGGCCTGAGAGGAAAAAAAACATTCAACTACAGACACAAATTGGTTCTTCTTTATTTGTGCAGCTTTTATCACATTTTAGTCCATTTTACCTAATTTACGGTACTTGTTCGAGAAGAAAACGCGCAATGGATCCACCACTGCTTCGATTAAATAAACTGCTAAAAGCAATAATAAACAGAATTGTAGATATCTTTGATGAAAAATAATATCTAAAATACTTTTTTTTTTAAATTGGGTGGGTGAAAACTGCGCTGAGCGAAGTCTTTTCGCTACAGTTACTAGGTTATTCCCCTATATTAGTATATCATTGTGCAGCTTTGTGCAAAATGTATTGCTTTAATCACGTTTTGAGCTATTTTACTCGATTTGTGGTACTTTTTTATATTAATTTGTCGAAAAAAAGGGTGCGATCCCCCCCCCCCCACACCTTATGTATCCGCCCCATGTTTTGACTAAATAAACTGCTAAAACTATTAATATACAGTTTTGTGGACATTTCTGGTGAAATATATATTTTTTTTAATAATAACTTAGATAAATTGAAAAAAAATAAGAGGGGGTTGAAAATGCCTTGAACGAAGCTCATGCAGTACAGCTACAAGGTGGTTTTGCTTCCAATATGGATAAGTATAGTTACTCTAGTCCAGCTCTGTAACACATTTGGTGTTTTTAACACGATGAGAACGATTCTCCCAAAATATTAATCAAATCCGCTAAACTAATACACAGGTTATGATAGAAAGACCATTTGGCAGTCATTTTGTCTAGCATTTTGAATTTTGCCAATTTACATGAGCAATAAAGCAAAAAAAATGCCAGCAATGATTTGTGCATCCATAGATTTGTAATATTAGAGGATTTGAATGGAATTTTGGTCCGCTGATTAAGATTATATTTTCTTACAATAACCTCTTGGCGGCCATTTTGAAAATGGTTAATTTGACTATAAGCGGACAATATTTCAGCTTGGAAACAGTGCTTTCTGGAATCTACGCAAAATTCCCTATGCGAATGATGCTGTCTCCTAATTCTACTCTTGATGTCCGCATGGACTTCAGTTTGCCAGAACGGAGTCTCGACTATAAGGTGTCTAAAAATTATTGTCTTCAAATATCTTGCCCCGGAGAAGGGGGGTGGGGAGCGTTTTCATATTTGATTTTATTGTAAACGTAGCAAACGATATGTGGAATTTGGGATTTAAAGGGTTATTACATATATTAATGAGCCCAAAAGTATTTATTGTTTTAACTTTTTTACATAGCATCTTCTTGGAACATAACTAGTGTTTAATTCTTAGAATAAATACCTGTAGTTGAAAAATATATACAATATGCATTTCAGTAAATTGTAATTACTGTTTAAATTTTAAGGGGGTACATATGTTTGATGACCAAGATAAGATGTCTAAAAATTATTGTCTTTAAATATCTTGCCCCGGAGAAGGGGGGTGGGGAGGGTTTTGATATTAGATTTTCATGTAAGCGTAGCAAACAATATGTGGAATTTGGGATTTAAAGGGTTATTACATATATTAATAAACACCATATTATTTGAGTTTTTTTATTTTTGTTTCACATAGCATCTTCATATAACATAAGTAAGGTTTAATTCCTAGAATAAATTCCTGTAATTGAAAAAATATATACAATAATAATTTTAATAAATTATAATTACCGCTTAAAATTCAAGGGGGTACATATGTTTAATGACCTAGTATCTTTTTTTGTCGCTATATTTTGAGTGCAAACAAGCAGATATTAAATGGATATTGAATAAGGTGTCTAAAAATTATTGTCTTCGAATATCTCGCCTCGGAGAAGGGGGTGGGCAGGGTTTTCATATTAGATTTCCACGTAAACGTAACAAATCATATGTGGAATTTGGAATTTAAAAGGTTATTACATATATTAATGTACCCCATATTATTATTTTTTTTTTTCATTTTCATTTTACATAGCATTTTCTTCTAACATAACTAGTGTTTAATCTTTGGAATAAATACCTGCAGTTGAAAAAAATATAACTTTATAAAATCAAATTAACCGCTCAAAATTCAGGGGAGTGTATATATTTAATGACCCAGTATTTTTTTATGCCCCAACATTTTGAGTGCAAACAAGCAGATATTGAATAGTCATATAACAAGATGTCCAAAAATCACTGTTTTCAAAAATCCCCAGGTGGGGGGGGGGGGGGAGGGTTTTCATATCTGGCCCATGGACTATACACTTGAAGTGTCTCAAATGTGAATATATATGCATGCAAGCGACCCGAAAATTGTGAACATGAGGACGATTGCGATACACATTTTTCTATTCAGATGATGATGATGATGACGACGACGATAACGATGACGATGACGAAGACGATGATGATGACGATGACGACGATGACAACAACGATGATGATGATGGTGACGGTGATGATGACGATGACGATGACGATGATGATGATAATGATGATGATGATGATGATGATGATGATGATGATGATGATGATGATGATGATGATGATGATGATGATGACGATGATGATGATGATGATGATGATGATGATGATGATGATGATGATGATGATGATGATGATGATGATGATGATGATGATGATGATGATGATGATTATGATGATGATGATGATGCAATAAATAATAGGCCACCATTCAATTGCTAGGGTGAGGGAGATCAGGAGTTTGTGAATTGCACAAATTATTTACTTGACTTCTTATCTGCAGAACTAAATTAGTCCTCATCCTGCCTCAATACAGTTATTTATTTCCGTTTGTGTGTGGAGACAATTATTCATTTCACTTTCTTAGATTTTTTCTGTCTACAAAGTTGGATCCCAAACTAGGCTTACTATCGATCTGGAGGTCGCGAGGCCTGAAACATTTAAGTGTCGAATTTTGTTCCCGAATTGTTTTAAAGGTCATTAAATGCTGCTGCTCATAGAAGCTTATATAATTATTTATTAAGTTAAATATTTATTTACAACATGTCCTTCAGACATATATTTTTTTCACAAAAAATTTGTCTGAAAATATTTTTTTTCAAAAATGCTCCATATTTGCTGTCCCGATTTGTTGATAGCCCGAATAACTCAAGATGATGATTCGATTATGAATTATAACTACAAGAGGGAGTGTCGATAGCTTAACCTTTTTTGCCCAAAAATTGTAGTTTAAGGCTGCATTAATTCATCTAGATTGGCTTATAGTAGCGTAGAATGAGTAAAATCTCACCAATTGTCGATTCGTCTGCGGGTGAACTGGGCAAATAAAATCTGCAGACAAGCCTCCACAATACAAAGCAGACAATTCGGCCTTTGGTTATAATTTAAGACTTGAATTGTCATTGAGCAGGGTTCGTAGTCCTGTGAGTCATTTGAATTGAGATATATGTACCTTTTCCAAAGTCGTTGATAATTATCTCAACTAGGACAATATATTTTGTGTTTTTCCTTTTTTGAAAATACCAATGCTCACCAACTATTGGGTTTAATGATCTTAGCCTTTTCTAGCCTGATTTTATCATTGTAATATTCATCCACTACAAGTCGAGCATTGTGTGTGTGACTGGTAGTGGATGGAGATGACTTGAGAGGATGACAAATACAAGCAATTTGGGGACACCTCCCAGTAGGCACAAAACGTAAAATAAACGTTTATGAACGTTGAAATTAGGGTGAAGAAGAATTAACCAACAATAAACGTCTATACAACGTCGAGAACTTACGTTGAAACTTATTTGTATTTTGATGTCTAAACAACGGTTATTTGATGTAATTTGGAAACATTGCATGTCGGTTTTCAAACGAACATCGAAGTAACGTATATTTGCTGTCATTTTGAGACGTTAATTAATGGTTTCAAAAAAGACGTTTATATACCGTTCGTTTTGTGTCACTTGCAAACATTTCATTGAGGTTTTAACATATCTATTAAAATAATGTTATTTATTTGCTGTCACTATGGAACTTTAAATTGTGGTTTGAAACTAGACGTTTATAGAACGATGATTTGGTGACATTTGCATCTGGTTGGTGTAATGAGTTAAGTAGTTATACCAGAAACCGTGGCGTACCGAGTTCAAATCCGCACAGGTCCAAAATAAAATTACTCAGAGGATAAAAATAATAAAATAATAAATAAATATAGATGTTGGTATGTGGTAGGAGGCGAAATCCATAAAAAAACAATTACATTTTAAATTTTATCTTTTTTTCAATGTTGTCATTTAAATGTAATTTTGACGTTGTGAGTAATACGTTGTTTCTGAGTAAAAATAAAGACGTTATTTCAATTTGCAAATCCAATTACTTTTCAACGTTTTTTGAACGTTCAGGATGGACGTCTATACGACGTTGTTTCAACGTTGTTTTGCCTGCTGGGCTGAGAGTGAGTTCCGAAGTTCCCAAGTTCCCACGTTCCAAGAACTTCAAATTTTGAAGTTCTCATGTTCCGAAGTTCCATGTTCTCAGAACTTTTCCCACGTTCCTATTAAGTTCCCACGTTCTGGGGCTCTCACTTTCCGAAATTCCAAGCGTTCCTATCCATAAGAGAACCCAGGCTGCTAAGATAAAATAATCATACTAACAGTATGAAGAATTGAGTAAACTAATTCGGCTTCCTGTAATCGACGAAACGAATCGAAATTTTGATAAAGTTTGATAAAGTTAAGACAGATTTAAATGTTGAACAACTCCTTATAAATAGTATGTAGAATCCAGAATTGCATGCATGAATTCACATATATTAGTTACTAATATAAACATGTTAAAATACAAGTGTGCGATCAAATGCATATAAAAGATAAAGATAATAAGTGCACAGTTACAACTAAACAGATTCTAAATGCGGACTAAATGCTTACCTAAGCTGCTAACTCTGACGGCTTGTAAACAATATAACACCGGGTTCTAAACGCACTGTTAAATCGAACAAGTGACCAGATAAATCAGATAATTACGCTACCATAGCAACTGGTGGTAAGTGCGCAATGTTTTTCTGGTTTACGACAGACCCAAATCAGCAAGAGCTATCGGGCCGTCACGATCATACACTGGGCTATCAGTGAGTGTCACAGTCACCCAGTGGGATTTTTCGTGGCATTTTCAAAAAATCAAAACCATCTGTTACGTCACCGTCTGCCAACCAGTGATGTAGATTTTGATTGGTCAGTTGTGTTTAGATGCATTGCAAGCCATACAAGCCAGAGGGTATCTCTCAAATTTATATTTTTTTAAAGATAGTATGACCCAAGCACAATTTTGAGCTATATGCAGTATATATAAATGTATATTCATCCTCCCTTCAACTCATTTTCAGAAGCGTCAATGCTTATAACATGTATTGACTTATTTTGCACTCTGTAAGGCCAGCGTTCTGAAGGAAGTGGGATATTTTCACACATCTGAACGTGGCAGTACAGACATTACTGACGGTGATTATTAGCTAGTTGGGGGATGAATACCAGTATCTGAAGTAGAGACAGTGGTGACACGAGTGATTCGCGATCATAGAAGATCACTGTGCTAGGTAATGATTGACTCAGACTCAGACATAAACTACTGCACTTTACCATGGGGATATCAGTCAGATAAAATCTTGCTTCTTCAGAAAAAATGTTTACGAGTAATTACTGGAAGCAAATTTTTTGCACATAGTGATCCACTGTTCGAAGCTATTGGTTTTCTTAAAGTAGAAGATTTATTTGTAATTAATAAAAGTTATACTTTATAGGGACCCCTTGGGATGAGACATTTTCAATGTTGTCAATTTTGAAAATTTAATTTATATGAAGCTATATAGCCTACTGATCTTAACTGAAAATACGAAAAAGTCAAAAAACAATTTTAAAGCACTGAAAAAGAGTGAAATAGTTCTATTTCCAGGTCGTATATTGACATGTAAACAAAACAAGTCAGCAATATTCAGCACTTTAGATCACATATTCCCACGTATCAGACGGTAAGATCAAACTAGTCGCCGCTAATTGGTGTCTCATAGTCAGGACACGGGAGGACACACCTGCAGCACTGATTGTCTACCCAACGCTGGGCCGATGCCATCAGCATGTGGCCCAATGCTGTGAAAACATTCAACCGTCTTTCAGGTATACAAATAGTTTGTTTGGGTTACTTCTGGTTTGATAGAAATGTTGATTAAAAATATTTGTAAAAATATTAATATTCTGAAAAAAATAAAAACATGATCCGTGGGATACACTACTTCAGTACGGAACTAAAAACGAAAATTGATGTCATCGCAAGGGGCTGCTTTAAATATATAAAAGGAATGTTACCTGCTTATTTTCAAGCTTTAGTATTGCAAGAAAATATTTATTGTTATGGAACAAGATATCGCGATTTACGTAAAATTAGAGTTTCACATGATTTTGCTAAAAACTGTATACAATATAGTATAGCTTCTACCATAAATAATTGCCCATCCGATATTAAATGTAAACCATATACGCACAGCTTGTCTGGACTGATTTGGTATTGTAAACGATATTTTATTGACAGTTACGTAATTGAATGTAACAGACCTAGATGTTATGTGTGTTTAATATCTGATATATCAAGTGTTCGTATATGGATATATATGGTTATAATTATGTATTTGAAAGTGCTTGTGTATGTATTTGTATATATGTATGTGTATGTATATATATATATATATATATGTAGACATATATATGTATGTATATGTGTATGTATGCATGTGCGCATGTAATTGTATATGTATGTGTATGCATATAAACGAAGTCATATATTATTTTATGAAAAAATTTTTATTGTGATGGTTATTTCTTTTTCTAATAAATGCATTTGTTAGAAAAGAAATAATTACAAATACTTTTTAAACTTAAAGATAGTTATACATAGGTGGCCTTCACGCTAGCGATCAATAGGTCTTAGTGAAGGTCTCCTGTCGTACATATGTTTTAATTTTTATGATTTTTCTGTTGTTTACTTTCAATATTATGTTTAACATGTATATGTGTATGATAAATAAAAGAGTCCGAGTCTGAGTCTGAGTCTTGCAGTGACAGCCGGCCCACGCCAACTCCCTGGCCCAAGGCCAAGATAAAGGGGAAATATAATACTGGATATATAATAAAAAAGAGATGTGGCTGGGACGAAGAGCAGATTTGAGCAGAGTGTGAACTAGCAGGGACCCCTAGCCGTTAACAGGAGAGCTAGCCCTGTCACCCCACCTATCAGTCATGTCTTATTATATAGCATAAAAGACTTGTTAATACATGTACTTCATGCGGCACTGGGGACCTGAATGAGAAAAGCAAACATATGTTGGAAGACCCTGGGATCAAGCCCCCCATTTCACATAGCACTGTGGAAAAGATGGTAAACATTTGTAGTGTTAAATGTGATACCGAAGACAGTGTCAATGATATGTTCCATAATTTCACTGAAGTTTTAACTGACCTTGTAGAACCTTTTGGTAAATTTTATAATGTTGCCAGATGCACTCGTTCATTTCCGAAATGTATGTCAGATGAATGTAAACATCTAAGAGATGTTTTTTTAAATAGCTTGAATCAATACAGCAAAATGAGTATGATCAGTTTATAATTAATATGGTAAAAGCATAAATAACCACACACAAGCTGACGATGATGTTTATGAATATTTTAATGATATTTTTTTTATAATAACGATACCATGTTTGAGCTGTGAGATTTTTAACAGATGTATTGCGCTTATGCTGATGTGTGGTTTACAAAGTGGATTCATAATGCAGTGGAAATGGTACATTTTAATTTGTGTAAGAACCACTACTAGCAAATAGAAAGATTCCCTCTGCAATTACTGGGATAATTATAAATTACTGGTTAAATAATAATAAATTACTGGCTAAAACTAGTTATACCATAATAGACCACACAGTCATTGATTGATTGCCATAGGCAACAGGCAAAAATATCGATATGAAATGTAAAACTATTATTTAACTAATTAATAACTAGCTGATTCTGTTTCTAATAAATCCTTGATATATATATTTTATGATTCATAAGAACAAACACATTACTGGGAGTAGGAGTCCAGATGAAATTGTGACATGTGTGTTGAATTGTAATTGTGAAATATCTAGCCAACTTTATTGGCGACAAACATGTTAGCAATGTATAATAAGTATTTTAACTTCCAATACTGGAAAAAATGTTGGTGAAAAATGACATATGTATATCAACTCGATATTTCATGATGGCTATAGACATTAACAATATATACATTATATACAGTGCTTAGTGCGAGACAGTTAAATATTTACAAAAGGATGAAATCTAGGATTCAGCCCAGCCGAGGCAAAGTGCCTTAAATTCAGACAAGTAATGAAAGACAGAGGTGGAGGAGGGAGGGGGCGAAGCGAGAAAAAATGGATGAAAAACGAGTCGAACTTGCGTAAAGCTTGACCCATGCCAAATATGCAAATTAGCCTGGCTCACTAGGTCACGTGGTAATATAAACAGCCTCCGTAAAACAAAAAGACGGGGCTTAGCGTCTCTGGTACCGTCAAACAAATTACACTCTGTTCATGATAAATGACCATCAAATTGATTAACAACACTAATATTTATTACAGAGCAAACAAATACATTTTTGATTTTATGACTCATAAAAAAAAGAATTATGGCTCACCATAATTATTGATTTTTTGATTTATAGGAACAAACACTAGGACTAGGTGTCCAAATTTATTATTACAACAACGAATTAATTCAATTTACATTTCACAAAAGAACATGAATTAATTCAATTTAAAGTTCTCAATACAAACAGAATTGATTTATTTTGATGTTCACAATACAAAACTAAAAGTAACAAATGAAATGAGTTAACTTTAAAGTTCACAAAACAAAACTAAAAGTAGACATATATATTGAATGTTTTCTAAGACTGATATGGTACATGATCTGAGATAATCAGGATAATTGAAGGCTGTTTATAAGTATTGAACGATGTTAGCGATATGAATGAATAAATAAGGCATTCAGGTATTCGAAAAGCATGTAGACCTATTGTGTAAATACCCGGATTATTATGATCAAGCAAATCACAATTAACAATTAGGCAAGACGTTTTCTTTGCTAAGACTTCAAGGGTTATTTGTTTTGATTGAAAAGTGAGTATAATAGGAAAACTAAAGAAGAGGAAGATATGTGTCATACTCGTAATTGAACATGTTGAACGATTGGTTTGATTATTCTACCGTCATAGACAATATATTAGCGAAAATGATTAGATAGCATATTGGACATATTGCAACGTATCATAAGAAGTAAAAACTTAAAGGTATAATTACAGCGACTTATAAAAATACGAGTGTGCTTTGGTTGATGACTAAGATGTGCAAAGACATGGACGTATATTTTCAGCGACGAGTTTGCGCTGGTTGATGTATTTGATCGAAAAGGTGAGGACTGTTGAACTATTTCAGAAATCTGTCACAATATCGACTGAAAAAAGGCCAAAATGTTCAATTTATGTCATATAAAGGTGTGCACGGAACAATAGTATATCTTAAGAACCTCCATTTACATAGAAAAGTTTAGCACATTTCACGAACTAGTAAAATACTGCACCCGATTCCATTCATATGTTATTATTTTTTAATTATTTTTTCATATATACGTTCTATAATATGATAGGTTATGTTAGATTAAGTCTGTCCTACGCCACTGATATATCATTTGTTTGTTTAATGACCTGCGTAGACAATAAACCTTTCAAATGTTGTAAAATCATTGTTGCACACCTATTGGAGCAATGTGAAGACGCCTATTGCAGCAGCTATACATGTTGATATAGGTATATGGCTATATTAAGTACGGATTTGTTTTATCTACGGCTATTTCCTTAAGCGTGACTATAGGCCTTAAGGCTTAGGCCTAAGATTAATGTGTTATGTAGCCTACGGCTGGAATAAATAAATAAAAATATAACATAACCTGATAGTCTAGACTATAGCCTAGCTGGAATAAATAAATAAAAATATAATATAACCTGATGGTCTAGACTATAGCCTAACAAAATGTGCGTTATTAACTAATTTATTAGAATTACTATAAAATCTGCTAATAGAATAAGGAGCAATATTCAAATTGAAATTAAAAGACTGTAGATTGTATTTGTGATCAGACAAGGAGGTTGCTTAATTCCAAGTGTCATTTTGTTGAGTTTAAAGTATGCTAACGTGTCGTTTTTGTTGACACTTTGTTAATGTCACGTTAGCAACAGTGTTACTAGAAGACACTTTGCTGGGTAGAATGTTTCTGCACCCACTCAGAAATAAGTGTCTGTATTGTTGATTTTAGCTTATTGCATTGTAGAATGGCTAAAATAACTATTTCGATGGTTTGCAATAGACAGCAACATCTAACGCGCACAGCTAGAAATATTTACTTGAATGGCTGGTTTCAGATTGTTGCATTGTAGAAGGGCTATGGGATTTTATTTTTGCTGTTTGGAATTAACATCAAGTGCTAACGTGACAGATGCCAATGGCACTTCCCAAAGTATTCTGTAGTTATCCAACATTATCCAACCACTGATGTAATACTGGATATATAAACACAATTGGACTAAACACAAATCTTTGGATTTCACATTTGGAGGGATGAGAAGAAGGATCTCACTTACCCTATAAACAACACTGTCACGTTGACAGTTCAAGTGTCACACACAGTGTCACGTTAATATATGAAGGGTCAAAAAGCATGTCACGATACACCAATATGTGTCAAGTATATTGTCACATTAACAACAAAAGTGTCCAAACTTATCTCACGTTAGCATATTTTTAGGACTGTTGTGGCTAAATCACATCATAACTCCAAACAATATATTGACCCTTTCAAGTCTAAATTTACCAGTCAACCTCCATTCACTACAAACCGCGAAATATGCTCTCGCTATTCTCGACTTGTAGTGGATGAAGATGGGCTATTAGTGGGTGACAAATAATATAGATTTGTCATTTATTATTTAAAACAGTTTTATGATAATGTCCCGTCTCAACCCCTTAATTTTAGGAAATCTAGTCTGTTTTCATGGTTGAAAAAATGATGCTTTCAGGGTTGAAAGGGTTAACAGTTACTTACGATCTAACCCAGCAAACACAAGACACTGAACCAATGTTGATTTAATGTTGGCCCAGAGTCGGAGACGATGGGCCAACATTAAATCAACATTGGTTCAGTGTCTCATGCTTGCTGGGAAGTGATAAAATCCAGCCACAAGACAAAGAGATAACAATATGTGTATATGAACGCCTACAAAAGCTAGTCTTGAGTTTAGAGAGGCGAGTATGGGGGCATTTTCTACAATTTGCACAGTAATCAGATAATTTTGCCACCTATCGCACTGGAGTGAATACAACAGATTACTACTCAATAAAGCCATATTAATTAACCAGCAAATGTATAAGTACTAACGTGATATTTATTCCATATTACGCTACACAATACTCATTCCCGTGACCTCATACCCTGTTCTTATCTGCTGGTGTGATCATTGTAATTCCCAGTCACAGCGTACCTTATTCTACCGCTTCAGTAAGCTGAAGTGCCACTTGTGATTCAACAGAGATATAGTACCGTAAGCCCTATATGACAACCACTTCATTAATTCAGGTAACAGTAGGCCTATTTTAATTACACTGCTGCTAGTCATGTATCATTAATATTGTACTAGGATATATCATTGCTTTGCCCATTCCGGTTTGGCACAGGACGAAGCAAGGAACCAATAATTAACGCTTGTTTCTATAACATCCTCTAAAATTTACCTCAGCGACATACAGCTATCTATCTCATTAATAGTCCAGTAACAAACCGTTTTGGGTGTTAAAATGTTAAGGGGCATGTCCCAAGTCATGTCATTGATATGCGATCTAAGTTGCTTAAAGTAAGTTGAGCACATACTAGACGGCACGAAGATACCACATAGGTCCTTAGAATATCTTACAGCTCGATATTTACACTGCTAAGAATTTTAATTTGGGCCAAATTACAGGATATTAGGGACATATCAGTAGTAATGTGCTATTGTTCGTCGAGACGTTATGTCTACAGGCCTATTGCGTACGCTTTCGTCGATGCAACTAAAATCTGAAAAGACTTAATATGAAGGAATTGCATAATGCTTAAATGAGAGGATTTATAGATGTTTTAACCCCTCGGCCCGTAGGGCCCGAAGGGGTATTATCGTCCACTTCGTGGGCCGCCGCCGTCGTCTCCGGCGCCGCCGCAAGCAGCCTTTTAGCTACTACACCAACATGTATGGTGTAACGGATTGAATTCATAATTCATACAAACATTCAACCCCTTCGGCAATTTTTTTACACAAGGTCAAGGTCATAGCTGGGTCAAGGTCAAAGATTAAAATAATCTTGTTCACGCGATAACTTTTACGTGAAGTTACCCATGAGTATGGAGATGACATGATTATATTTTCAGCTTTCCACCGATAATTTCAGACTTCCCTTGAAACCTGGTAGGCCTATATATAGGTTTTCGGGGTCTGCGAGTCTGTTGGCATTGTCCGTTTTCGTGTGCGACCGAAAACGAGGCTATGGGGGCCATCTTACTTTTTTTAATTTAAAAATTCCTTTTCGACGCGATCTCCTTTTTTATGTGAAGTTACCCATGATTATGGAGATGACCTGATTATATTTCCACCGAAATCAAAATGGCCGCCACCTGGCGACTAAATGTTTTTTTTTCCATAATTCCCTCGTAACTTGGTATATATAGTTTTTCGGGGTCTGTGAATCTATTAGCTTTGTCCGTTTTCATGTGAGACCGAAAATGAGGCTACAGCGGTCATTTTAGTTTGATCAATTTGAAAATTTTTTTATTATTTTCAGTTAGATGCCTTGAAACCTGACATATATAGATTTTCGGGGTCTGCAATTCTATCGGCATTTTCCGTATTCATGTGCGTTCCATTGATTTTATCATTGATCTTCTATTAATGGTATAACGTATTGGAAGCAGTTGTGTCAGATTTGTAGACATTTTAAGTCCCTGCATCAGCCGAGGGGTGTTTGAGTGTTTGTACGGTATTTTTAATATTAGTTTTACATCTGTAAGTAAAAAAGAATTAGACCATTTCCACCAGAAATATGAATACAGCATTATTTGTATATGATATAAAACCGTAACTCATGTATACAATTTATTTGTGTTATTTGGAACAAGGAATGACCGAGTTGGGATTATTTTTATCTTTGTATCTATAATACAATTGTTTAGACATGTTTAAGGTTAATTCAATTAGAAAAGTTTATTATATAACCGGTATATAGACAAAATAAATAGTATATCCTTGGCCAACCACACAACCTGAAACTTCAGCAACCACGAAGCGCTTCCATATAGCTGGTTTATTGTTGGCCAAGCGTCGTGGATGCTGACCCAACGATAGGCTGAGTTTGCTCGGACTGGGATCGTTAGGAGTGTACAAATTATCCAAGGCCAAATACTCGTAATCTTAGCATGCTCAAAGACGAATCATTCAGACAACTTTGTGAATGGTTGACAGAGCCTGAGCAACAAGATAAACACATTTATTGCTATTCGCACTAAACTTATCACATATATGCCAAAAGATGTACCAGTATATTCTATTAAGCATATTAAACGTCGCCTTAATGAACATTTTGGAAAGAAAATAACTGTAACAAAACTCGTTCAAAAAGTTAATGTTGTAACGCTCAAAAGCAAGACTGCGTCCATTTTGCAAATGTCGCACGAGTTGTAGAAATTAACGCGGATGAAGAATAAAAATTATGAAATCAGCTGGATTCTGCATTAAGCAGTATGTACAACTCTTGGAGACAGAAGCACATGTTTATCCAACACCCCTGGATGTAGACATCGATAAACGTATGGTATTCCAGAGACATTGAATCATCTAATAGCAGCTATGTTCACATATACTCGCACAGAGTCAGCGACACAAAAAAGGAAAATAATGGGGATGTCAATATGTCACATAATTATGCAATCAACTAAAAAAACTAAGACCATGTTACTAGCCTCAAAGAAACTCAAATCGATCAAATCGAGAACTGGTAAACTGTGAAAAATGCATATTGACTTTGTGCCAGTTGTGAGGCTCTTTATCAGAGCAGAAAGAACTGGGAACTAAAGGCCACTCAGTTGATCTCCTCAGAAAAGTGTATTTGAATATGATAACGGTAATATGAGAAAACCTAATCAATCTCAACTAGCACAGTATGTAGTTAGGATAAACAAAGATATTCTTGATCAAACAGCCGTCTGGTCGAGTATTTGACGGTTGTGCTATGGTGCGTCGTATTACAAAGCCGAAAGTTGGGACAATGGAAGATGTGAGTGACTCCAATAATGCACTATATGACTCCTGCTCTCTGGGTCATTTTTGATAGCTATGATGTGACAACGACCAATGATTCAGAGCAAAAAACGCCGCAGACATCACAAAAAACTACTTTATATCCAGATATCGTTAATGATAGCAAAACGCATGTACCTGGAAATAGACTAGAATTTATTTCCAATATGTCCAAAAATAAACATTTCATACATTTTCTCCCAACCTACCTTTTGAAAGCTGGAATTAAAGCTCAACATGCTGGCATTGAGGGTGATGCTGATGTAGTTATAATTGAAGAACGCCATTGAGCTGTCACAGGTTATGAAAACTATTATTGTAATTGCAGATGTTTTGATTTCACTGCTGTATCATTCAACTATGTCAGCCAACATTTTCCCGCAGACAAAAACTGAAACCATTTCGATGTGTGTGGAAAAAGAGGTTGTATGCAGAGAATTGTGTATGTGCTTGCCATTTGCTCATGCCATGTCAGGATACGATACTATATCTGCATTGCACGATATGGGTCAAATCAAGTATATAAAGTTACTGGATTCATCACAGAAATTGCGTTCAGATGTACTTATATTTGGTGATACAGCCGCATTCAAGCAAAGTATACAACATGTAGGTGAAAAGATTATTCAATCGCTATATCGTGGTGGAGAGAGACAGCGCACAATCTGGATGAACTGCGTTATCTGACTGTAATATCTCCTAAATACGTGTCTGTGGAGCGAATGCCCCCAACAAGTAGAGACACATATTGTCATTGTCTTCAGGTACACTATTAAATTAGCATTCGGTACCACCTTCAAACCATCCTTAATATGGAAGAATACGGCTACAGGGTGGACAATGCGTCAGTTGTACCAAAAATTACTGACAAAGCACGTGCAGTTGCTCTAATAAAGGCATCGCTTATAGTATACATTGCAAGTGTGAGGCCCAGTGTGAAAACAGATCAGCTTCTCTTACTGTACCTGATATGGATAAAGACTGAACGAGAACCAAGGACAGGTACTTTTTCTAAAGCTCCCCGACTCTATGTCATTGACCATTTTTTTAATACTGTTAATAATGATGATTTCAATGTATGGACTATAAACAAACACCAGGACATGCATGTTGTGCTTATAAAATATTGCATTCTATTACAATCATGTGTGTGAAACTAGCATATTATGTTAACTTTTAAACATTTGAATAATCATGCGTCTACAGTGAATGTACAAATGAAATAAAATGAATGGGGTTTTGGGCCACCTTGGTGCATTTATAGGCTAAACTGGGCCAAAAGAACCTCCTGGGGATGGTGAGATGTATGAGATATGACACTGCCCTCCAGACACAGGATTCAAAATTCGAGCCCTGGCGGTCTGAGGCCAAGCACGCTTCCTCTTGGTCACGGAGGCTCCCCACAATACCACACTGCAGAATCAAAAAGACGCCTATTGGCGAAGTGCAACACTTCTCGGCGCCAAATTGTCAACTTTTTGAAAAACGATTCAAAATATCGTCTGAAAAAAGGCCAAAATGTTCAATTTATGTAAAATAAAGGTGTGCACGGAACAATAGTACATCTTACCAACCTCCACACATGGAATTTACATTGAAAAGTTTAATACATTTCTCAGACTAGAGAAAACAGTTTTGGTACCCTACCTCAAAACTGGACACGATTCCATTCAAATGTCATTTTATTTGCATATAAATCTCCTATAATGTGATAGATTATGTTACATTAAATCTGTTCTACGCCACTGATATCTCATTTCTTTCTCTAATGACACGCGGAGACAATAAACCGTTGAAACGTTGAAAAATCAGTGTTGCACGCCTATTGGAGCAATGTGAAGACGCCTATTGGTGCAACTATGTATAATTTTGTTACTATTGGTAGGCCTATAATATTAAGTACGAATTTGTTTTATAATCTACGGCTATTTTCTTTAACGGGATAGGCCTTAAGATCATTGTGCTATGTAGCCTACGGCTGGGACAAATCCATTTAAATGATATTTATAAGAAACCTGATAGTCTAGACTATAGCCTAAAAAATGTGTGTTAATAAATGAGGGATTCTATAATTTTAAGCACCAGCACTGTCCGCACCTTGTAATATTTATTATTGAATATTTTGATTTAATTTGATTACATAAATGCAATGAATGACCTATATTTTACAATATAGCAATATTACAACTCAAAAAATTCTAACATAAATGTGTTTTTTGAAAGAAATATTGTGTAAATTTAGCCAATTTTAGCCAAAAACCCTTGTCCCACATTCTAAATTCCACATAAACAGGCGATTTATTCTAGACTTCCTGTATTATATATTATATTTGTTTCTGATATAATGTTAGTGCACAACACTATCTATAAGATTATATACAATTTTTTTTAAATAATTTTATTATTTTAACACTTTTTATGCAATTTATGTCTGTCCCACGCTGCAGCGACTCTCCGTAACGCTTATAGTTTTCAGGTAATTTCTATACTTTTTCTGACCAAAATATCACTTGTCTGATGCCAAAGAGTTGTGCGAGACCTTCATGCAGTGAATCGTGAAAAAAAAGTATAATAAATGTGTTTTTGTTTAGAAATAATGTAGGGTTTGTGCAAGTCTTTGGGTGAGTATTTTAACTCAACGTCTCTCCGTAACGCGATTTTTTACACATAAATACTGCAATTAAACGTTTAAGCACCCTACAACATCCAAGCCTACTACAACCTCATTTGAAAAAAACAAAAATAATCATAGTATAGCATAATACATAGATGCTATGCACGATTTAGTGAAAAAAACGTCTCTCCATAACGCGTATTTTCTGTCTCTCCATAACAAAAATAAAAACGTTATGGAGAGAAAAAGTAGTTACAAATTACCCTTTTACTCATTTAAAAATAGCTATAAACCTTTATGAATTTGGTATTTTAACCAACAAGTGACACTTGTTAAAATAGTAACTTTTCTTTTTGTCTTTCAAATTGTGTTAGCATCGATATTTAGTATTTGTTTATTGTCACTCCATAACAGAAATAATTGTCGTTATGGAGAGACAATGTTCGTTATTATTACTCTCCATAACGACAATAATCGTAACGGAGAGAAATTCTTATTTCATTATTTAAGGGTTATTGTCATAAAGTGATTCTTTCTAAATTAAGTGATCAACATTATAATAACCATGTTCAACTACTTGTTAAATATTGTATACTTTTGTAGAAGGGTCACTGAGAAATTTAAGTTTGAAGATTACTCCGTAACATAAATTGGTCTCTCCATAACGGTAAATTAGTCTCTCCATAACGGTAAGAAAAATTTAAATTGATAAAAATAATCATTTAAAAGTGAAATTAAGCTCTGCTGACAACGCTATGTCAATAAACAAAGCTAAGTTGACATGTGTTTAAATTTTTGACAATATCCAGACAATCTCATATATCAAGGAAAATATCATCACTGGTGCCTAAAATTATAGAATCCCTCAAATAAGCAGCCTCCGCCGCCGGCGCAGTCATTTGTTATTTGTTCTATCAATATAATCTATCTATACTTCACATAGCCATCCCATACCACTGGCAAATTTTTTTAGTGACATTTTGATCCCCATATCATCAACCCTTTAATTACTATGGCCACTAACGAAGAAATGCTCGTTAGCGCGTTTCAGGAAACAGTTCCATCAGATCTTCTTTCAATTTGGCAAATATGCTCAGCTATGTCAGCCAATGACCTCATTAACTTTTGGGAGCAAATTTTGAATTTGAGTTATTTATGATATTTAAGTGACTAAAAATACAAAATAGCTGGACTATGAATATAAAAGAAAATGAAAGGGCTCACACAATGATAACCCATGACAAATTTCGCACTAAGAAAATCCAAAATGGCGGCCAGCTGGCCATTTCAATTTTTTTTCCTCATTATCTCGGAAATCTTGCATGATAGCTGATCTAAGAACTTGTGCTCCATCACATACCACCGAATAATTTTTGGTTACATTTTGATTCCCATATAATCGACCCTTTAATTACTAGGGCCACTGAGAAAGAAATACTCTTTAGCGCGTTTCAGGAAAACGTTTCCAGGAGATCTCCTTTTTATTTGGCTAATATGCACAGCAATGTCAGCCAATGACCTGAATAACTTTGGGAGCAAACGATTTTAAAATGGCCGTTTAGCGGTCATTTTGAATTTGAGAAATTTTGTGATATTTACGTAACTCAAAAACAAAGCAAAAAAGCTGGACCATGCATATAGAACAATATGTGAGGACTCACACAAGGATAACCCATGCCAAATTTCGCAGAAATAAATTCAAAAATAGCCAGCTGGCCGTAATTTTTAATTGTTTTTTTTTCATTATCTGGGAAATCTTGCACAATAGCTAAAGCGGTAATATAAAATAAAACTTTGTTTGCTGATCTATATCAAATTTAAAATGCCCGACTCGCGATAACGGAGGGCTCCTTTCGTGTTTGTTTCCGAACAACACTCTTTCTAGTTGAAGACAGTTATTAGGCTTACTTCATAGCCTACTGGTCCTATCACTGCTCTGCCATTGATCTATTGATAGGTAGGCCTATAGGTCTACACGAGGCATGGTGGTCTGATATTAGCTCAGACCTGCGATTTACTACACCGTAAAGGCGTGGAGCATGGATTGTTGTGCTCCTTTTATGAAAGTTTTTAACATATGGTGATGACTAAGAGCGATCTCGACTTCAACTCAAGATACAGTAGGCCTACATAACTTTTTAATGTTGTTTATAACATATGAGATGAGCATGGGATGTAGGGCCTAGCTGTTATGTCACTGATTCTAACTAACCAGTGCTATTATCGACCTGATTGATCGAGGCCAATTTTAGTCTTTCATAATTATGAAGGCAAAATGGAAAGTAGGTTAACACATCTTTTATTGGAAGCCATCTGTGGCTGAAATCTTCAATTTCAAGTTTTGTCTCAGCCACGATTGGACTATATTTACCCCTGTACTATGGGGTCTACAGGTCACAGGAGTGCACATGTAGTTCACATGTATGCATTGGGAGATGGGGAGACGAAGATGAGGTAAATATGTAGCCCACACAAGGCTATACATTTGGTCTAAATCTTTTCATTACGCATAGGCATTATGACCTAAACACTTTCACTACCCAGCAAACTTGAGACGTTGGCCCAACGTTGGTTCACCGATAGCCTATCGTCAACGACGTTGGCTCTACAGTAAGCCTAATGTTTGTTGGGTACGACAGTCCTGGCTAGTTAGCACAAAACGTTGTAGGCTTAGGCCTTGTTAGTCAGGGACGGATCTATCTTTCTCCTCAATCTAAGGCATATTGGGTACTGCCTGTCCCTCAGTGAGTGTGGAACCAGCTCATAAGGAAACCCCCTAAATAAGATTATATTTTTTCGACCAAACCACCCCCCTTGAATCCGCCCCTGCTTACTTATTTAATTTTTTATAATTATTTTATAATTAACCCGGATCTTTTTTATATGGCAATATAGGCCTAGACATTAAAAATTCAACTAGTTTAGAATTCGTCTGCGCTTTTGAATATTATATCTCTGCCCAGCAAGCTAGGTTGGGGGCAGATGTTAGGCCTGCCCCCCCCCCCTCCCCCCCCCCTTATGCATCACTCCAGACGTGCCGCTACATGAACTTCCCTTGGCCAAAATAGCCTTATCTAGGCCTGATTTTATTTTGTATAGCTGACATCTGATAATCCCCATCGTACATATACCTTATTACAATGGTTATAGTTATATATTATTTATATTACAAATACATGTATATACAAGACTTCCTCCATCTTAAATGTTTCTAATAGAACGTGTGGGCTGTGGGGATTTGATAATTAACATAAGCCTAATCATCTAAATTTGTTGGTAGACGTATATGACTAGTCTTAGCAATATAACGTTGAATAGGCCTAGTACATTTATCGATAATACGTGATAAAAAACAGTGTAGGCGTAAAAACAAAAACATCTTGGGGGGGGGGGGGGGAGAAACCCACTGCGTCCCCCTCTTTATCCAGAACGTGGATCCGCCACTGAAAAATGTTTGCAAATAACATGCTTTCTATATCGGTAAATTTTATTTGCACCGATAGGCGTGTGCACATTGCTGCAATAGGCGTTCAACCAGACAAGAACTCTAGTTTTGGCGAATAATTACAAAATAAAGCTACCAGTTTTCTCTCCAGTTGTTTAGTTGTACAGCCTGGACTCTAATCTCTACCATTCGATTATATTATGACGTTCATATAGCTGCTTATCAGCAAAAATGAGTTTGAAAAGGACTATAAGTAAGGAATATCAGGATGGGTAGCCAACTGTTTTCATTCGTCTGAACAAACTACAGTCGCTAGGCGAGTAAAATAAACACCAGCGGTGCCCTTATACAATCTAGTGTTCCGTGGATGGGCATCATTACACTAAGTAATTGAACTTTATGTCATTTTTTCCACTTTTTGTGAGCCTTTAGTGCTTTAAATTGACATTTTGCGCCGAGAAGCGTTCATCCTTCGCCAAGAAGCGTTATCTTTACGCGAATAGGCGTCTTTTTGATTCTGCAGTGTGAATACTAAGTTTTAGGAGTGGATGGGGAAGAAACATGTTTTCTTCTTTTATACCGCCGAAAACGGGAACCGGACCCCCCGAGCTCTAGCGTGAAAGGCAGCGGTGCTAATCACTAACCTAGGGCCACCGCTCAGTGAATGTATAACATCCACCATAGTATACACACATTTATAACATTATAGTGTTTATCAGAGTATTTGCAACTATTTGTATTGTTATCTTAACAAATATATATAAATGTATATAAATATAAATGTATATAAATATTACATTTTAAAGACTTTGTTTCCACAAATTTATTATCCAACAACGATTTCAATTACTATACATGCTTAACGTTAAAATACAATTTTGACTTTATATCTTAGGATTTTTTGGTGTCCTTTTTGAATTTCACCTTTAAAATGACCTCCAAAGTTTAAAATGACCATAAAAATGAGCTCAGTGGCCTCGAACTAGTCGAAAATGAGGTATTACCTGATTTTTTCCGTTGTATGACTCAAAAGTTAGAAAATTTTCTAATTAGTATGCTAATTTATGCTAATTTTAATAAAAAAACACATTTCCCCAGCTGAGAATTGTGGCGAATTTTGTTTACACCTTATCCAAGCCCATATCTGCCAAACAAAACAAAACAATGGCTGTTATGATAAAAGTCCGGGTCAATGTCGATTTCTACTTGACTATTAACACATAATCGTATCATTAATCATAACATGGTGAGCTGGGTCGTTGTCAAGCTGATAACAAGGCTCGCCCTGAGAGTGCTTGTAAATAAACCCTTCTATTTCCGGGATTTATTAAAAAAGTGATTGGTTAATTTTCAGTCATTCAATTTGAGCAGACTGAAATATTACAATATGATGCAGTATTTTACATATCGGCTACCGGCCAAAAAAGTATTGAAGAAGCGTGAAAAGCTTTGGTGTATAAACCTGATAACTGATCACTTAACTGGGACACATACATCTATCATAAACTGAAGTAAGGATCTGGGTCGGAATTCTCAAGGCAGTTGATCTAAATCTTAGGCATGTAATTGGTCGAAATGGCCATCTCGACCAATCACATACCTTACATCTGGGTCAGTTGCTCCGAGAATTCCGGCCCAGCTGAAGATAATTTCAGTATCCATGTAGATATACAAAATAATTATTCACAGCCCAGCTACAAAATTTGTATTTGTTATTTAAAACATAGCATTATTTTATATTTTTACACAATGTGCCAAATATAGTTGGTTTCAGTTAGTTTTCAGTTATATATTCTCCAGCAGCGTCAAAACATGTTCAGCAGCAGATCGGCATGTACTCATACAAACTGACATATAGGCCCACACAGTAAAGATGTTCAGCAGCAGATCGGCATGTACTCATACAAACTGACATATAGGCCCACACAGTAAAGATGTTCAGCAGCAGATCGGCATGTACTCATACAAACTGACATATAGGCCCACACAGTAAAGATGTTCAGCAGCAGATCGGCATGTACTCATACAAACTGACATATAGGCCCACACAGTAAAGATGTTCAGCAGCAGATCGGCATGTACTCATACAAACTGACATATAGGCCCACACAGTAAAGATGTTCAGCAGCAGATCGGCATGTACTCATACAAACTGACATATAGGCCCACACAGTAAAGATGTTCAGCAGCAGATCGGCATGTACTCATACAAACTGACATATAGGCTCACACAGTAAAGATGTTCAGCAGCAGATCGGCATGTACTCATACAAACTGACATATAGGCCCACACAGTAAAGATGTTCAGCAGCAGATCGGCATGTACTCATACAAACTGACATATAGGCCCACACAGTTGCAAATACATTTTATAGAAAAGTGTTTGCATAGGATAAAGCCCGAGTAGCTCTACATTGCTAGCTTTGAAAAGGGCCGAGGCCGAGGCATTTTTCAAAGCTGAGAATGTAGAGCTCCGAGGGTTTTAACTGACTTAAAACACATCCGACCATAATGCAAATCCCCCATAACCAACAGCTCAGTCACACCTGACTGATTATAGTACCATAGGCCTACCATGATAATTGATCTGTACTTGTTTAACAATAGCTCTCCATTCCCGGCTTAGAATGTCGTGGTCGGACAAAGAAAATAACGTGGTGGTGTGTTTTAAGGGTGCATATATATCACTGAACCTTATCTGAACATATATCGCTGAACCTTTAAGAGTGATCTATTAATCACCCTCTATCACCAAATCGGTCATTGAAGATGACTACTTAGTACATCGCAAATAGATAAAGGTTACACATGTATGTGGGGCATTGTACAACAAAGAACCAACAAGGGCCTTTATTCGTGTTTAAAAAAGAGAACGGATCGGCATAGACTAGAAATCCTGGTGTATTTTAATCTAATACCTCGGTCACGATGACCCGTGCGAACGCTGTTCTCACAGAGAGATAGAAATTCCCTCTGCGTTCGTATGGTTCATTGTGACCGAGGTATAGATAGAAAACATATATTTATATTATGTAAGTACGTGCATAGTCAAGTGTATGAACTGTAAGTATGTGCCTAGTTGCATAAAAGTAAGCACTACGATAAGATTGATTGTTTACTAACGGTTGAAGACGTTGTTAGAAAGATAAGAAATAAGTGAAGGAGACACGTGGAAACGCGGTTTATTTTTCTATAATATAAATAATTGCAACTCTATAATTCTGTAATAATATTTTTTTTTACTTTTTCCACATTGTTCATCATGTATATTAGTGCTGTCGGGGCGATCACGTTACAAAGATATAACATCCCACTGGACATGAAAGGGTGTATCTGCCACTTTGTAAAGTGACAGATACACCCTTTCATATCCAGTGGACGATATAATGAGCAGACACAATCTAACAGTTTTAATTGTTTACACCAAGAAAATGGTTGTTAAAACGTTTTGTTATTATTGATATGCGCTGCTCAGCTACATTCGTTTCACAGGTTTAATGACGGTCTCGTCGTTTTATTCCTTACTGTATGCAGAGTGATAAGAAACAATAATGCAATTTCATTGAAAATGAAATGTTTCCCGTGTTCTGTTGGCCATGTGTCCAAGTCTACCTGAAGTGTTGTAAGTTTCATTATTTCACGTTTGCATACACCTCAGCGATTGTTAGACTTCGGCGAACACGAGACGTTGCGCCGGTGCTGGTTGAGAGACGTTGGACCGTCGCTTTGCTAGCTCTATAATTTATAGAAAATCTTAAAAAGATATACTTTTACTTACTTACAGCCCCGTTGACCTCTTGAAATTGAGCATTTATTTGCTGAATAGGTATCAGATAGATAATTTGGTGATAATATTTGGTAATTTATATTTAAATAATATTTATATATATATATATTTAATTATATATATTCTATAAAAATGATGGTATATGTTATATGCATTTTACATTCATCATCAAAACAATTGTCAATGGCTTTTAAGAGAATACAATAAATTTCTGGCATCGCTCAGCATCAAAATCAGTGTTGGGTCAATATCATATCCCATCAAACAGGATACATTAAAATAATGACGGTTTAATGTTGGACCGTCATTAAACCAACATTGTTTCGATGTAGATAAAAAAGTTACAGGTCTACACACAGCTGGCTGTGCCATAGAGGGATCTGGCCACAATTTTTTTGAACATAAGGCTTCAAGATGGCACATCCCACATATTTTTACTTTTGGCCCGGTTTTGTGATCCATCAAGTGGGCTGTATCTTTTATGCGGCTTGTAGGCCGGTCGTCTCTTCAAGTGACTGCTACTCGCGGACAGAGACCTACTAAGCTTTCTTAGGCAATAACATTATTACGCAACTTTGGCCTGGAGTGTCGTGTTTGACCGCCTGCACGATAAGAGGGAACGCACAGACACAAGCTGAGCGGACGAACTGAGCGGACACAGGTGAAGCAACATTTTCCTCCTTATCTCTGAGAGGGTGGAGACATAATTATTGTTTTACG
The DNA here is from genome assembly GCA_964017125.1 of Flabesymbios commensalis. NCBI lineage: Eukaryota > Metazoa > Annelida > Polychaeta > Terebellida > Flabelligeridae > Flabesymbios > Flabesymbios commensalis. The sequence continues at coordinate 35,416 of CAXHKU010000923.1, read as the reverse complement.
TCATTTTTCGGCACCAAGGGTCATTTAATTGACATTGTAAGACCAGGACCACACACGTGGAAGTTGTAGCTTCTCTCGGATGATTGCTGTAAGCTAGTGCTTCCGTACCATGTGGCACAGCATGAAACGGACAGAAAAGATCCCAATGACGCTCCCCAGATGCTGGGCAAAAATGCTACCACTAACAATAATCCCAGTACCCAGAATACAATAGAAAAACAGCCCTGGTAATAACTATTTTATTTTGGTCAGTCCACCTTCTTCAATGCCGGCCCGACATTAGCCTAACATTGTGTTTGTTATATGAAAACGAGACAACCGTTAGACGTTGACCATTTACTTTTGACATTAGGCACAACTTTAAGTGGATGAATATGGGTTAGATTTGTAAAATATTTGTAAATAAAATATTTGTAAATTGCTGTTAGAAGACACGTTCAATCCTGAAGATGTGTTATTGCCTTGAGTGTTTTCTGCTCAGAATTCTATGAAGGCTATATTAAAATCTGTCAGCTTTTGAGCTGCAGGGCTGTACCCTGCCGATGGGCCTCCTCCTTGATCTTTTTCTAGATACTCCCTTGATCCATCGAGGCAAAGTCAGTTGAATGTCACAGATGGTGGAAAAACGTTAAAACACACTTGTTATTTTCGCTGGGGAGACGTAATTATGCTAAAAAGGGCCAACAATAAAAAATAATAATAATAATAATTGTTATTATTCATGTGGACTAAACTGGGTCAGACAAATTTCGGCCTTCCTCAAGAGATTTGTCCTGCCCATTTTGACAATATATATATGTGTGACTCTTACATCATGCCCGTCATGTTGGCCCATAGACCTTTTATTATTATTATTATATCAGCGGTGGTGACATTATGCTGGTAGGCCTAGCATGCCTAAAGGAGGAAAGGGCCCAACGTTGACTTAATACTGGTCAACTGAACTGTCTAAGACACTGAATGGGTCAATGAATATTTTAGTAATCTGCATGAAGTGATCAGTAAACATGAGACATTGGGCTTAGCGTGTGAACCAAGATCAGCCCACCATGTCATCCATGTCATCGTCATCATCATCACTACCACCACCACCACCACTACCACCACCACCATCATCATCATCATCGTCGGCCGCCGCCGCCGCCGCCTCAACAGTTTTTTCTTGCGTAATTTATCCATATATATATATAGGTATGGATTACAATGGATATCGTGTTTAGGCTGATTATCATGTGAAGTACTTGACAAGCTTATGTCTGATAAAAATTGATAAATTGCTACCTTTCATTTTGGTCAACAAAGTAAATTGTGTGTCATCTGGTACACATCAAGCATAATAAATTCACCAAATATAGCTTAAATATCCATTCGTTATAATGCTGGCCGGTCGTCTATAATGCTGGGCAAGCATTGGACGCATGGTGATTGCTAGATTGTACGTACGTCATGGGCGACACTTACGGTCTAATCATGATAAGATGATATATGGTCCTAATAAACAAAGTACATTCAACCAACATTTGCGCCATGTTAACCAGACGGTTAGTAATTACTCAGTGACGCAGTGTTTTCCTAGAAAAATAACACGTAATAAACATGATGTTTCAACAAGAAAAAATATCTAAACAGATTTGTTTAATTATCGATGCACTTGATCTGGCATGAGCTTTAGAAAATATTACAGTTTGTGCAGTTACAAGTTCAGGGTATTTCGTGATCTCTTAAATTCACGCAAAATAGCTTTATATTTCCATTAATCCGATTTTGTTTTAAATAAAAATAGCCATAAAAAAAAATAATACTCCTCCAGAGACTGCTCATAATTCACCTCAGACAATATAATGCATTCGTCGGCTGCCGGGGGGGCTTCAGAGGCCTCCCCCTTAATCTCTTTTTTCAGATGCACCCCTGTTTGCACAAAGAAAACAGAAATATACGAAAAAAAACATCATCATACACATACTCATCACCTAATCTCTGCGATACAGAATAACCTGTGGAAAAGACAGGTAGGAGAGCTACTAAAATCAAAATTAGGCAAACCATATAGTCAACATACGAGACCACACACGTTTTTCGCCAAGTATACACTTGATACAGACAGACAGACAGACATATATTTTAATGAGATAAATAAAAGCCATTGTAGACGTACTGGCATAGATATGCATACATCGTTAGTTCGGTAAGGTCACATGAGAATATACATTGTATTTTAAAATAATGTTAAGTGATCTTTTAACTCTTAAATTATATTGTTACTTAGTACGAATGCGCTTTTTGTATCAACTTCATGCAAGTGCCGGTTAAGCGTTTTATAATTTTGTATGCTTTGATCCTCTTACACTCCGGAACAGTCCATACTATATAAGAGTTCCCATGCATTTGAGCACCAGCCAGCGTTATCCATATATAACAATCATAACACTAGCAAATGTGAATATAACCACAGATTTGGGAAAGATATAGGCTAATTTATGTCCACCCAGTGCAGTGTTGGTAATTGTTGGAGCATCCCCTGCGACGCTGACCCAATATTGTTTTGTCAGCCATCCGCAATACTAACCCTACATTAAAACAATTTTGGGTCATCACCTAGGACAGTATGTTATATAATTATATTATTAAGAATGCTGCCACAAAAGACACGTAAAAGTTACAATTTGTTTTTAAATTCTAGCAGCCAAAGAATGTACTATGACAAAATTTATTGAACTGTTATGCTTACCACTCCGAAAAAAATGTAACTTAGTTTACTTTATGTTACTTGTACCAATTATATATGTGCACAGATTCATGCAATGATTGTATAATAAGTGGTTTATAATTATTATAATCTCATCTGCTTGATTCACCTATTTCATTTATCTGATATAACAATACCAGTCAGAATTTTTAATATATTGCTGATAATATTATCGGAACTATCTGTTCTCTAAATATATATCGAAAAAGAAGATAATTAAAAACAAAGTATGTTTAGAGTGTTTCTGAGAGTAGTTCTCCGGCTCACCTGGTAAAAAAAGGCTTCGACTCTGTCCGTACTTTGGATTCACGTTTCACACATGTGTTGCCATTACATAACTACATCTCTATATATATCTTGTACTATTTGTTAGTGTAATATAGAGGTATAATTGAATAAGTTTTCATAAAGTTATTGACATAACGTATATCACATACCGTATCCGCTATTATATGATACAATATAAATTTAAGGATAATGATTTTAAACAATCTTGATCATTGCTATAACAGCTATCTAACGATTAGATAATAATTTTCGTTCATTTCAGAGTAATTTTCTTTTATTTTAGATTACGACATTCAAATTGTATAATGTACCGTACATTTATTTATTTAATCTGAATAATATTCTGCAATAAATTAATATGATTTATCGTAGTAGGACAATTTCTCTAACCCCAGAGATTCTTTATTATGAGATACGACAGCTGACGATCGGCCTATGGCGGAGCTGTGCACGCATGGGCGCCGACATAATCTGGCCGCAGCTACTGGTATGTAAACAAACACTGGGTGACATGTGTTTTGCTGTAAGGGACGCACCATTTTATATCTGGGGGGGGGGGGGGCTAGAGTTTTTGTTGCTTGCAAACTTTTTTTTTTACCACCGAGCGAAAACAATCTTTTTTTTTAGCGATCAACGTCCAACAATTTTTTTTTATGTTTCGTCGAATAAATTTTTTGTCGTATGCTTTCCCTATTATGTACGTTACCATTTGGTGTTTTTTCTGGTCAACATATTTTTCATCAATTTCGACAACAAACTGTTTTTTTCTGCCCACATTTTCAACAAACTTTTTTTTTTCTGACTTTTGTGGCGACAAACTATTTATTTCAATTTTAATCTAGCCCCCCCCCCCCCACCCCCTAGTTATCAAATGGTGCATCCCTAAATGTGCTGGCGGAATACCCCGGAATTATGTACTGTCTCACGAAAAGTACTGCGAATATCCATAAGTTAGGCTATATTAATGTATATTAACTCTTACTATCTATTTTACCGTTTATAATATTTTTTAACAAAACACAATTATTTGAAAAGCCAAAAGTTAAGAGTTAGTCTGCCGCATCGATTTCGTAGTCATTGGCCTACCTGAAGTTTGGGAGTCATGTCCATAATTATGGTTGGTATGCACGATCACATTATTTATTCTTTTCATAACAAGCTCGCTAGTATTAGGCCTAAGTGAACTAGACATAGGCTTTATGCGTAATGTTACGAAATCAGAAACGAATGGCCAACATTGCAACAAAGATCTTGACAGTCAAAATAAAATTGGGACCGCTGAGACTATTTGTTGTTTTGTTTGCTTGGGTTGCGACAGCTAGCCTTGAAGAAGGCTCTCCGGGCCTTCCAACATTGTCAATCTCCCTACAAGCACTAGGATCGAATGTAGGCCTATCAGCGAGTCCCGTCCATGTTAATAGCTAGGCCTCTTCATGTTTTAGGTGTAGGCCCACTTAGTTTTCCCTTTTTTTTACCGGGCAGACCTAAACTGTCTTGCCTCTTGGGAGTATCAGGTAAGGGCTAGGATTAAAACTGGACTGGGCTTAGCTGAAGCCTTATTGTTTTTTTCCAACAGACAGTGGGGAGGGGGCGGGGGTGGGCAGAATAATGTGGGATGTCACAAGTTTTTGCATGGCAATAGGAAGGGTTCATAGTTTTTTTGCCATTGTTTAGGGGAGGGTGATGTTTTTTCTGAACCAGTCCAGGCTTGCCCATTCTAGAGATTCATCCGTTTTCTACAATTTTACAATATTTTGTAATGTTTTCAAATCTACAGACTGATTTTAGAGGGGGGATATAATTCCTGTACTTGTGAACGAGTAGTCATAATATTCCCCGTCACCGAAAGGGGGGCATCTATTTTTCTATGAGCCAAAGTGGTTATCTGCATTATATCTGCATTGGCACTTGGCCTACTGCACTTTTTTTAATTAAGGTAGGCTTAGTCTACGTAACTATATTTTAAGTTGTTGAGCTTATCAAAACAAAAAACAAAAAATTCTAGTGACGTCTCTCTTCAATATTCAATAAATTATGACAAAATAAATGATCACTTTCGGTACATGTAATTCTCTGATCCTCACAAGGCATTATGTGATAATTGCATATGGCAGGTATTAGAATAACAAAATAGTTGCCTTATGTAAATTACTAATATATTTTTAAAATGCTTGTAACTACATGAGTTTTTAATACATCATAACAAAAATAGTTTGTACAATCTCAAGTTGAACGTGAAACTGCAGTTTAAAACACCAGTCTCCTCACTGTATGCATATATGACTGGGCCTACACTAAAGTGTCCATTTTAAGCCAGTTCGGCCTACAAAAAATAATGTTAAATACATAACATAAACAAAAATAGCATGCAACTGTGAAACTTTATTGAACAAAAACCAAGTTGATTTAATCATTGTTTTCTGTCACAAGAATAGCTTTAGATTCAAGATCTACTTACTATATATACCACTTTATAGTAGATCTGTAAAAAGCATAAACAAACTTCACAATCATAGATCATTTACAAATTGATGTAGGCCTACTTTATAATCATCCTACACATTCTTTATGTATCACAAAAAGAAAATAAAGCAATACATTATCATGTTTACATTTTTTATCAAAATAATACATTTCTCACTTTTATATCTTATGTTATTTAATAACATTTAATTGCATCACTGTTAATAATTGTTCTAATAATCCAACACTCTCTGTATATCACAAAATGGTAAAATTAGGCAATCAAATTTTTTTTAATGTGTTTTCTAAATAATCTCATGTTATTTAACCTTTTCAAGCCTGACTTTACATTATGATCTTAATCCACTACAAGGATTTAAAATGATGCTTTACTGGATCGTGAGGGCTTAAAGGGTTAATAACATTTTCACACCACTGTTCATAATGGTTGTCATCATCCTACACTCTATACATATCACAAAATGAAAAAAATAGGCAATAAAGTATTATTTATTTGATGATTTTTTTTCGATTATTAATGTTGTCACTTTTATACCTCGTGCTATTTAAAGGGACATGCCCAGGTCTAAAAGCATAAAAAAATCGGTGATTTCATTTTAGCTTAAAAATATGACCATATGATGTAAACATGTCCATGGACTAGAAATGCAAAAGGGGGGAAGGCAGGCTTACACACTGATATTTTTTCATCTCAAGATAAGTCAATTTCTTCTTATAGCTAGCTCTTCATTCTGAAGAAATAAGCCTATGCTATAAACCAACTGCATGGGTTATCTAATATCGACAGCTGGGATATTAACATGAGGAATTTGTAACAAGATAAATGTCATATTAGTTAAAAACCGTTTAATGATTTTGACCTTCACATGTAGATAATACATCAGCTGTGCGGATGGTTGTTTGTTTTCAACCAAGTAACCACTCTGGCGATCGATATAGAGTGTATGTCATGAAAATCCTGCTATTATTATATATGGATGAACACATTGTTTCTACCTGGGAAAGTGCAAGCCCTGATCAGCTGAATTTATGTCGCACTCAGCATCATCTTCTTTTGTTTATGGTCACGAAGAAGGGCAAATTATCCAGACTCGGTTGTCTAAAGATGTTATATCCCTCCTGTCTATACTCAAGGGCAATCATTTTTTTTATTTGATGACATATATCCTCACATTAAATACAAAATAAATAATTCCTGCTGGTCTAGCAGATACATTATGCAATATACCTGTAACATGTTAGCAAAGGCATGAATGTACATGGAAGTGTATGATGAATAGATCTGTGTCTATACCTGAAGAGGGTATCTCTTCCAACATTGCAAAAATCAAAAAAGAAATTTAAATAGATAGCATGTGCTATGGGATTTACCTTCTACATAATCTTATTGTCAATCATGACATGGCCAGCTGAAGCGTTGTCAAGTTAATAGCACGGCTCAGTGAGAGTGATTGTAAATAAACCCTCTCATTCCCAGGAATTAATAGTGAATAGGTAATTCTCAGTCATTCTTTTTCGGGCAGATCAAAATATTACAATATAATGCAGTATTCTACATCGGATGTCGGCCAAATTTTTTTAAAGGAACATAAAAAAGCAATGGTGTTTAACTGAGACATATACATCTACGAAAAACGGTAGTAAGGTTCGGGGTCGATATTCTCAAAGCAACTGACCTGATGATGTTAGGCATGTAATTGGTCGAGCTGGCCATCTCGACCAATTACATGCCTAACAACTGAGACAGTTACTTTGAGAATTTTGGCAAAACTGGCCATGTCTATGCAAAACAATTAATCACAACCCAGCTGCAACAGTACTTTTCATGTGAAAAAAGAAGATTATTTCATTACCGGTATTACACAATGTGCCAAATACAGTTGATTTCAATGAGTTTTTACAGCATTATAATTTCTTGGAGCGTCAATATATTCTCAGCAGCAGATCGGCATGTAAGTTGCTCATACTTGCAAAGGCATTTTATATAATAGTTTTATGTTACAGAAAAACAGAACATATATCTATCCTATACATATATCGCTGAACCATGTTATCATGGTGGTAAATCAATCAATCGTATCGAAGTCGTACTTACTTTAATATAACTAGGCACACACTTACAGCTCTTACATTTAACTAGGCACGTACATAACGTATATATTGCTATCTATACCTCAGTCATGACATAGGGCAAACGATACAAGTGACATTTTAAGTGGCATTTTTGTTAGAACAACGTTCGAACGGGTCAATAAAATACATCAGGCGTTTACGTTTATGCTCTTTCTTAATATACAAGGCGTCATCAGTCACATTCTAGGGTATTTGTTCATTAGCATCCAACCGTAAAAACGATTAAAAGCTCTTGATGGTTCTGTGTTGTATAAGGCCCCATATACATGTCAATATTGTCTTTATTTACAAAGCTCCATCAAGTGCCGATTTGATAAAGGAGCACATGAGGGTAATTAATCGATAACATGGTTCAGCGATAGTAGTAGTAGTAGTAGTAGTAGTAGTAGTAGTAGTAGTAGTAGTAGTAGTAGTAGTAGTAGTAGTAGTAGTAGTAGTAGAAATAAAGTTTCACGTCACTTGTCGGCCATAATGGTGACTTGGGAATAATTTAATTTAAAACAGTGCAATCCGTAGACGAAAAATGAATGGTGTACATATAATGACTTGAGGGTGGGGTGATAGGACATCGCCGTTGTTGAGAGTATTTCCTACAAAGTCAGTATTGTGGGGAGCCTCCGTGACCGAGAGGTAGCTTGCTCGGCCTCAGACCGCCAGGGCTTGAATTTTGAATCCTGTGTCTGGAGGACAGTGTCATCTTAATCATCTCACCATCCTCATGAGGGTCTCCTGGCCCAGTTTAGCCTATATGTGCACAAAGGTGGCCTAAAGCCCGATTCATTTTATTTCATTTTCCCACACAAAAAAAGTAAAAAAGTCCCTGAATTTTCGATCACTCGTCCTTGACTTATCACTTATCAGACGAGAGACTTAGAATTACCTTTCGTCTGTGTGCACGGATAAGTTATCAGATGGGTTAGTGTCGTACTGACTTGTAGTGGACTCAGACATCGGCCAGAAATTGTGATGAACATAGAATCTCCATAATAATAGGGGGTCACCAAGGCTTTAACTTGGATTTGAATGCACTCTTTGATATTCAGCTAAAACCAGAAACAGGCATAGAGTGGTCCACAGCTTTAACTCTTCTAAACGTATTGGCATGCCTCTGCTCTCAACTTATTAACAGTTTGTAAAAAAATGCCTGCCCTCTCGTAGTTAAAGTCCAGATATAATAATACCACGATTCTATAAGCTGATGAATATTACCACAATTATTCCATCATATTATAATTATATTATGCCTCTTTTGGTCTGTACTTCTCTAAATGGTTTTACTAAAAGCTGAGCTGTAAACAAGCTAAGCAGTAAACTTGGTTTGATAGAATGTTGGATAAAAAATAATACAATGGAATGACAAGGTGGTCGACAAACATCACTAACTGGTGACAATAACTGGTGAAAAGGTACAATACTAAGGTGCATGGAATGTAACGATACTATGCCACCTTACGTTAGTTTATTATATCTGGGTAGTAGTGTGTCGGTATCAGTTGGCTGAGTGTATTGACAGACAGACCAAGATCCGATAATATCCCTGCAAACGCGAGACGTTTAGTCAATGTGGATTAATGTTGGGGCAGCGTCGGAGACGGTGGACCAACTTTAGGCCATCATTGAACCAACGTATCGTGCCAGAGGGGTTATAGACGCTATTCTAACCACCAAATTGCACTTTCTTTGTATTAGGCATGTTTTAAAAAAATGTTTTCTGAAAGATATGCAAGCGAATTCTTACTAAATTATATTTAGAATATGGAAATACTTACTTACATAAACACAATGAAATATTTATTGCACTTATAGATACTTTGTCCATAGAACGAGGAACGCTTGAGTTTCTGATATAAACAATAGATCAAAAGCAAACTTTCTCTCTCATATAATTGTTTATTTGGATCTTTGAGTTTTTTACAACAATATTATTGTCTGAAAATCTTCAAGTAGATCACGAATAAACATATAAAACATTTAAAAATTACAAGATGTATAGTTTTTTTAATTTTGGTAAATATTTTTAATTATTTGATTTTCAATCCCTCAGAGCTTTTGATTGCTTGAAATTAATCACAAGCTAGGAATAATTGAATAATTCACTATATTGTCATGGCGTGTATATGAAAACGGTCTCAAAATGTGTAAATGATTGATTTAATAGAAGTTGATTATTATTTAAAATGTAAAATAACAAAATATAAAACATAGATAATATTGGTAAATCCCCTCCTCGTGAGCCCCAATCAAACCATAGGCCTAAGTGTTCATGTGGCTTCCGAGCGTTGATACAATATATCATTTACTCCCTCTTATAGATTAGACTAAACATCGATTGCTTGGTTTTTTTGATTGATCAACTAAAGGGACTAATACTCATTGGATTATTATGGATATATTAACATATTTCCTTGCTACAGCTGTTGACCTCGTGACAGGTAAAATGACCGACTCGATAAGGACCCTCGCGTGAGTTATATTGTTCTTTTCTGATCACAATACAGTGGTGTAGTCAGAGGTTATATCATATTCTTTGGTTATATATAGCTGGTCCTTAGATATTTGATTAGCTGACTGTTCCTTTGTCAAATTTAGTACTTCGGTAGAGGTCTTATGCATGAAAAAAAAATAAACACTGAAGAGGTTAAAGTGACAAAATCAGGGCAAAAATCATTTAAAAGCCAAAATTCTCGATGGCATATGTCCATAATATGTGAACATGTCCATAGACTAGATTTGTGTAAGTCTTTTAAATTTTTGGAGCCAAAATTAAAAATAAATATTTTTGTCTGATTGTTTCGCTTTAAATGGCTCAAAACGTATTTAGTGTTATTGAAGCTGCTTGTCGTGGTAAACAATAAAACGTGATTGTGTGACTCCCACGAAAACACCATGTAGTAAACGTTAATCTTTCCAATATAATATTTACCTGACTGCCCACTATATGGCGAACACGAATACGCAAGGCAAATGTAATCGACTGATGTCGTATTCGTATGCAATGACGCACTAGGAATTCCACAAATTACGTAATTATTTTACCCCAAATGAGAAAAAACTAGCCACGTGTTGACTAGAGGGCAGAGAATATGCTTTTCTTTAAATGGCACATTAATGTTTTACGCTTTGAAAATAAATCGCTAAAAAATTGCATTAATAATAAAAAATAAAAAAAATAACAAACAAATTAATTTCTAAAATTTAAATATAATTTTTAATAAATTCAAGGTTTAACAGACGTTTTTTGTTTTAATATATATTTTTTTAATATATATTTTTTTTATTAAAGCATAAATTAGATTTTATAATATAGTTTCCAGATTAAGCCAAAAAAGAAATCTATATCTGCCACACTTTATACTCGTGTGTGTGTGAACACGGTGTTGAGTTTGCTACATGTGCGGCATCGTTGTCGTATTCTGATGTCCTTTCGTATTCGTGTAAATGTAAACGTAAGTTAACTCACCCATTTACTCGCTGATCTCTGAATTTAAAAATAATTTGGTAATAAGACATCGATAGAGTATTATGATCACTAAAATTTAGAACAATCGTCATTATTTTTTCTTTAAAAATACATGTTCAACCCTTACAGGGCGGGGATCGACACTAAACGTCACAATCTGACGTCTGTGGACGTCAGATTCTGACGTTTATAGTCAATCCCCTCACTTTAAGGGTAAAAATATGTATAATGTACCATAACATAGGTATTCAAATAAAGCGAAATCAGTTAACAAAGACATTTATGATGATTTAATTTTAAATTGAAAATAACCCTTTAGTCTCCATGGTTTGTATCAAAATATTTCAGAGCTTTAGGGGTACGTGAGAAGTGTGAAGAGTAGCTCTTGGGTTTTTCTTTATTATATCCGCCCAGGAGGTTATGCTCCTTGTCGTTTCTGTTTGTTTGTTTGTTTGTTTGTTTGTTTGTTTGTTTGTTTGTTTGTTTGTTTGTTTGTTTGTTTGTTTGTTTGTTTGTTTGTTTGTTTGTTTGTTTGTTTGTTTGTTTGTTTGTTTGTTTGTTTGTTTGTTTGTTTGTTTGTTTGTTTGTTTGTTTGTTTGTTTGTTTGTTTGTTTGTTTGTTTGTTTGTTTGTTTGTTCGCTTGTTCATTTGTTCTCTTGTTCAATTGTTCGTTGGTTTGCTGATTCTTTCGTTTGTTTGTTTCTCAGGATATTTTTTTTACAAAATAATGAATGGATTTGCATGGAATGACCCATTCAGTTTTAGGGTTGAAACGAATTATTCGGATCCAGAATTAATTGTGTCTCTGCCTATTCGGCAGTTTTTATTAAAATACACTATATATTAACAAACATACAAATATACAATATATTTGTACTAATTTGATGTATAGTCAGCATTTTTAAATGTTCTGTACATGTGCAGTCCAGAGACTACTGGCCTCGCTAGCTTGATGAGGATGAATTTGAATAGTTGACGGAATGAAATGTTTTTTTGCACTTAGCGTTGTGGCAATGATGCGATAGCACACTTATACTGTGCTTAAATATCGGATCAGAAGACAAATATGTCCATGCATACGATGGAAATCGTAATTTCATGATTGCTAAACAATGTGCGATAAAACATAATGGTTCTTTCTGGGAATAATATGTCACATATTTTTTAAATTTAATTTGGGTGGTAACGTGTATCGATTATACGTGATTGTGTGGGGTGCAAATAGGAATTCATTTCAAATTTTACGACCATAAGGATTTAATATGTTTTGTCGGCCGGTAATATCCATCGTCATGCTCTGGACACAAAACATTTCCTGTCATCCACCTTGCAAATATCGTGTTGCTAGTTTGAGATGTACAAAACTGTGTGATGATAAGGGTGATCGAATTTGCTGCACAGAATTATCAATAAATCTGAATTATTACTCCTGGTATATGTCTGATTGGTGGTATATTAAAAGATCACTGTTTATTTTTTTAATCATGGCATATGTTTGGAATATAATATGTTCTAAATTACATGTTGAGAAAAAAGTTTTGACATCCTCTTTATTCATATTCGTGAGATGCATATATTTAATTTGGCATAAGATACTGCTAGGTTAAATTAAAGTTTGGGTTACTCAATAAATCCTATTTTTTTTTATTTATTGCTGCACCACTCATGCACGACATGCACGTCACTTCAGTTGGATCGCATTAGGCTCGGGGGAGGGATCTAGCTGTCATCATGATCTGATGATAGGAGACCCTTTGTGCTCAATTGTATTCTTGTCGTGACACGATATGTTTCAGTTTGCACAATTGCTCATTTGCTTCGTGTGTAACTAATTTATAGTACGTGGCTGCGAACTTAAGAACGTTCCACGGAATCCGCCTTGAGAAAAAGTCACAAAATCGTATGTATTGTGCTCGTATAATTCATTGCGACCGCGGGGCATATCAACGACTCTTTACAATAGACCTATAATAGAATGGTACTGAAATCGGGAATAGATTGCCAGATAATATTTGATTTCACCGCCAAATCATTAGTGAAGGGGGCGTGACCAGAGATCGCCACGACTTGAAATCCAAATCCTGTGTCTGGAGGACAGTGTCACCTGATTCATCTCGCCATCCTCAGGAGGTTATCCTGGCCCAGTTCAGCCTATATGTGCACAAAGATGGTCTAAAACCCAATTCAGGTCTGGTCAATTGATTGATTGATTGATTGACTGTTTTTGTTTGTTTGTTTGTTTGTTTGTTTGTTTGTTTGTTTGTTTGTTTGTTTGTTTGTTTGTTTGTTTGTTTGATTGATTAATTGATTGATTGATTGATTGATTGATTGATTGATTGTTTGTTTGTTTGTTTGTTTGTTTGTTTGTTTGTTTGTTTGTTTGTTTGTTTGTTTGTTTGTTTGTTTGTTTGTTTTTTGATTGATTGATTGATTGATTGATTGATTGATTGATTGATTGATTGATTGATTGATTGATTGATTGATTGATTGATTGATTGATTGATTGATTGATTGATTGATTGATTGATTGATTGATTGATTGATTCATTCATTCATTCATTCATTCATTCATTCATTTATTTATTTATTCATTCTTACTTGTGAAAAATAGACAGCTCCCATATTGAGTACTTACTTGATCAACTAAACATACCACAAGCTATTTGATGAATTGCAATGATAATGTATTTGGTTTGTGTGAAAACGTAGGTCTATATACCTGTATACGGTCCCAGCAGCACAAGGGTTAAAGAACAGTTTAGGCTTTCAAACATGTTCAAGTTGTTTTTAACATCAACAATGCTGACTGAACATTTTCAAATATGAAAATACAGATTAGAATTGGATTATATATTTTAAATTTTAACATGTATTGTGCTCGTATAATTCAGTATTGTATCAGGCGGCCATTTTGGATTTTTGCAAGCAAAGCACGAATGAGGCTTTACAACTTAAAAGGACTATCTGAAATGAGTCTCCCGTGAAAAATTAAGTGAAAAAGAGGTACTACAAAGAAATATATGTAAAAAATAGCTAATATGTATAACATGCTAATTATATATTAGCAAAAAAGAAACTCTGGAAAGCATAGAAAACAAAAATATATACAAGTGCAGACAGTGGCCCAGTATTGAACCAATATTGTGTATTTGGTAAGGACAGTTGAAAGCTTTTAAATGCTACAATTTAAATAAAAGTTGCTATTCAAACACCAAACGTTGAATCAATGTTGTTTTAATGTTGGGCTAGCGTCAGGGATAGTGATACAATATTAAGTCAACAGAGAGACAAGTCAATGTGTGTACTGGGCATTCTGAATGCGATTCCATTTGACAAACAAATATATATCTATTTAAAAGAGCAAAAGCTCAGTAGGGGACTTCTGAAATTTGAAGTCTGAAGTCTAGAATTTCATTTCATAATGGCTGTCGAAAAAAATTCATACGCGAAATTCCAATCAATCTGTCATAATAAAATAACCCGACAAAATTCAAAATGGCCGCCACAAAAACTCATAAAACCCAGCTCAAATATTACTTTCAGTCATGTCAGTAAATAATGGGAAATTTTATGAAAATGCATATGAAGGAAGTAGCATGATGTCAGCTTTAAGTGCGATTGTTATATGGATATATGGAGATACACTTTGATCAACTCGAGCGTGATCTCTTTTTATCTTTAATGAGTCTCGTGAATGATTCTTTGTCTTTTTTAATCATCGGATTAGATAATAACTAAATACATTATATATAATAATATTTGATCGAACAATGAAATACAATTTTATTCGGAGTATATTTATTCATATTAATCATATGTGTTGAAGTTGGAGAATATTTCTTGGAGAATAAAAGTATATTTAATCTAATTTGCAAATCATTTGATAAAAATCGTTTGTTATCATCATTGGTAAATTCAGGTGTTATTCAGTAGACTGTGAACTATATACGATCTTTTATTTTAATTTGACTTTTATCTCGATGGCCAATGTTCTCGAAATGGGTAACCTAAATTCTCGCAAATTGGTACTCATGATTGATGGATCAATGAGTTATTAGTACCGAGTGTAGATCACAATCCCCCCTCCCCTTGATATCGTGTTCACCTCTGTCGGCTGAAGTGGCTGACTTTTTAAGCCTCTGATTTGTCAAGATAGTTATGTCGACCAATCAGAGACCTCTATATGTCATCCGCTTTAATAATACCAGCTCATAGGGGGGATTTGTATCAGGACGCAGCTGATCAGCGCGTGCTTGTTGTAAACATTGACCTATCAATGAACAATGTATTTTATTATATATATAGACGGGACGATAAATCGTCCACGGATTCCAATATATATAATGGTTATTTTATTATTATTAATACTGTATTGTTGTGATATCTATATCTATGAGAATTGTGTGTTGTACAAACTCATTTGTACACGTATACCATACATATAGTCCAGTTGTCAAATGACATTTTTTAACTCAAGCGTGTTTTGCGGTATGGACGATGTTTTATGGTTGATTTTGGTTCTAAGGAATGTCCTGAGCAGGAATCAGCTGAGTGCCACTTTGGCACCCTTGGGCGGAGTTTTTTAAGCGCAGAAAACAAAATGGCCACCAGACATTTCAAGATCAAATAGGATTTTCAACAAAACCCAGGACCAAGTGTAATACTTCATTTTAATGTGATTTTGACTGGGCAATCTATTTCTTGTATTTTTATGACTCAAGGTCATCTTCAAGGTCAAAAATTCAATTTCAAGGTCTAATATGCAAAAATACCTCTTTTGCATTGGATTTTGTCTGAAAATCTATTTATGGTATTATTTTGTTGATCCAAGGTTAATTAAAGGTCGAAAGTCACTTTCAAGGGCAAAAACAAAATGGCCGCCAGATATTTCAAGGTCAAATATGACTTTTAAACAAATGAAGCTAGGAACAAATGTAATACCTCATTTTCATGTGATTTTGACAGGGCAATTCATTTCTTGTATTAATTTCATTGCTCAAGGTCATCTTCAAGGTCAGAAAGTCAAATCTCAAGGTGTATTAAAATGAAAAATTACTATCTTTTAACAAATAAAGCGAGGAACATGTGTAATACCTCTTTTCTTCGTGGAATTTCGACTGGGCATTCCATATCTGGTATTATTTTGCTTATTCAAAGTCATCTTTAAGGTCAAGAGGTGAATTTCAAGGCAATGTAAGAGAAAATATTATTTTTAACAAATAAAGCGAGGAACATGTGTAATACCTCTTTTTATGGGATTTTGAACGACAAATACAATTATAGTATTATTATAGTGATTCAATGTTATCTTCAAGATTAACTTTAATTCAAGCTCATCAAAAGTCAATTCCGAGATCAAAAATACGATTTTTAACAAACATAAATAGTAAAAAGTGTAGTACGTCTTTTTAGTGTAATTTTGGCGATAATCCATTTCTGCTACTATTTTGATGATTAAAAGGTCATTTTCAAGGTCAGTGTGTCAATTTAAAGGTCAGGTAAGGAAAATGTGATTTTTGACAAATAAAGCTGGGAATATATTTTTCTGGTATGATTTTGGTGATTTGAGATGATCCTCTAGGTCAAATTTCAATTTCAAGGTCAAATATGATTTTAACATAGTATGCTACAAATTGGAGCACATATTTAATTTTCATGGTGTGACTTTAACCGGATAATCTAATTCTAGTAGGGGTTTAATGATTAAACATTAAAGTGAAATGATCAGACAACTAGAAGACATGAAAGGGTGACGGAGAGGCGTCAAAGAGCGACTAAGAAGATCAATGGAGAGGCGCTGAATGGCAACGAGGAGCCATTAAGGGGCAAAAAGGGGGCGTTACAGGTGGTGGGGTGGCATGGGAGGCTATGGAACGGTGACAAGGAAGCGTTGAACGGTGACAAGGAAGCGTTCTAGACGATGGAAAAACGTTAAATGGTGATGAAGAGAAGACAAAGAGCGACATTAAGGCATTAAAGGCAGAAAAAAAGTGTTAAAAAAGATATAGATGCATTAAAGTTTGATGGAGAGGCGCTAAAAGGCGATACAGATGCATTAAATGGCAATGGGAAGGAGTTGTTGAAAGGCGACCATGCAACATTAAACGACGATGGAAAAACGCTAGAGGGCAATATGGAGGAGTTAAAGTGTGATAGATATGCGTGTGAGGGTGAGGAGAAGGCTTTAAAGACGACGGAGAGTTGGTAAAGGGCGACGGAGAAGCAATAAATGGTGACGCAGACGTCAAAGAGCAACCGAAAAGTAAATTAATAAAGGTTGATGGATATGTAAAGGGTATAGGCAAGACGCTAACAGGCTCTGCAGATGCGTTTAATGGCGCTGGAAGGCGTAATGGTCAGCGAGGAGGCATTGAAGGGCAATGAGGCGTTGAAAGGCAACGAGTAGGCACTAAGATGTGAAGAAGAGGCGCTAAAAAGCAACGGGATGCGTTAAAAGGCGGGGGAGTGGCATGAAAGGGCTATTGAATGGCGTTAGAGGGTGACGAGGAAGCATTCAATGACAGCGGAAGTATGTTAACAAGTGTTGGGGTTGTTCTGAAGGGTGATGGATAGGTGTTTAAAGGTGATAAAAAGGTGTTAAAGATGACGGAGAATCGCTAAAGGGCATCTGAAAAGAATAAGATGGTGACGGAGAGACGGCAGAGAGTGACCGAAAGGCGTTAAAGGGCCAAGAAAAGCGCTAAAGGCTGATGGAGATGCAATTAAGGTTGATGGAAAGACGTTAAAAGGTGATGCTAAGGCGTTAAATGGCGATGGAAAGCCGGTAAATGATGATGGAAAGGCGTTAAATGGCAATGGGAAGCCGGTAAAGGGCGATGAGAAGTCGTTAAATTGCACAGAAAATGTGTTAAAGGCAGACGGAAAAAATATAAAGGTTGAACGAAAAGCATTGAAAGGCAATGAGAGGCGTCAAAGGTGCCACAGGGACGTTCAATGGCGATGGGGGGGGGGTGTCGAAAAGCCATAGAGAGGCATTAAAGATCAATGGAGAGGCGTTAAAACGCGACGGAGAGTTAAAGAGCAATAGAGAGACGTTCAGGGCAAAGAAGAGGCATTAAAGGGCGACGGAAAGGCCTTAAATTGCAACAAAGAGGCATTAAACTAAAAGATAAAATAAAGTTCAGAGCGAAGAAGAAGCGTTAAAGGGCGACGGAAATGCCTTCAATTGCAAAGAAAGAGCATTGACCTAAAAGCTACGCCTCTTGTCACCGATAAGCGCCTCCTCATTTCCCTTTAATATGCCTCCTCATATGCCCTTTAATGCCTTTTCATCGACCGTTTAAGCTTTTCCTTCAATCTTTAACACCCCTCCGTTAATTGCCCTTCAAAGCCTTCGAGCAGATCTCTTCACCTTGACCATGTTTAATCATTTCACCCAACAGAATTGGATTATGCAGTCAAAATCAAACCCAACACAAGGTATTATACATGCTCCAATTTCTAGCATATATGTTAAAAATTATATTTGACCTTCAGGATGACTTCAATTCACCAGAATAATAGAAAAAAGACATTTTTCACTCAAAATCCCACAAAAAGAAGGTTTTTACACATGTTCTAGCTGTATTTGTTAAAAATCAAATTCTCCTTTAATGGACCTTGAAATTGAGCCTTTGACCTCAAAGATGACCTTTTATCACCAAAGTAGTTTTAGGAATAGATTATTAAGTCAAAAATCTGATTGAAAAGATATATTACACTCCTTCCCATTCTGTTTCTAAAAGATCATATTTTTTCATTTTTAACCTTGGAAATTACCTTTCGACCTTGAAGATGACCTTGGATCAACAAATGAATACCAGAAATAATTTTTCAGACAAAATCCCTTGAAAAAGATGTATTACACATGTACCTAGCTTTATTTGTTAAAAATAGCATTTTTGCTGATTTGACCTTGAAATTGACTTTTTGACCTGAAAGATGACATTGAGTCGTAGAAATAATACAATTAATGGATTGCCCAGTCAAAATCACATGAAAATGAAGTATTACAATTGTTCCTGGCTTCATGTGTAGAAAAATCATATTTGACCTTGAAATACCTGGCCGCCATTTTTGTATCTTGGAAATGTGCAGATTAGTGAACTACAACAGCAAGAACAGACGTTTACGTAACCCTACCCATTAATTACTGACAACAACAGAGCCCTACTTTTTGTACTGATACATCACTTATGCCGGCAATAAATCATGATAGAAGGGCTATAAACGCGCTCACGCATCACAAATAGGTCACTCATGTGCATTGCAGATTAGTGTAGTAGTTAAGCTCCCATAATGAAACCATTGTGCATTTTATGATTAAAGCATGAAACTTCTACCATTTCTAGTACATACCCTGGGGTTTATTTTAAGATGTGGAGGTAAGTTGGATTTGACCCCTGGTGACCTCTAGAGGTCATTGACCTTGAAAGGTCAAAATATCCAATTTCGAAGCGAAAGTGGTGAAAATTGTGTATTACAATATTTTTTAAATGTTTTTTTTGTATTCCAGAAGTGTACCAAATACTCTAAGAGACTGCTGTTAATCATAAACATAACACCAAGGTCATGTCAAGGTTACTTTAGGGTCATTTGAAGGTCAAAATGGCGACAAATAGTGAAATTATCCACTTTTAATAAATTTAATCAATACTAGTGGTGCAGTCATCTATTACAAAGGATTTGTTTTGACACAGTCTTGGTGAGATATATTTTCCACGCGCATTTTTAGGAGATTGAGAGCAATATCTAGCTTAGGAGGGGAAATACACCCTAAGTATTCCCCTTACTACACCCCTTCCTCAATGTTTAATTGGACGAGGGAAATTACAGTGTGCAGCAGCTGTTAAACATCAGTTCGGGCTCCCATGGCAATCTATTGATGCATAATTCGGCTATGAAGTCTTAACATAGATTGGGATTATGTTTTACTGGGGTACCGGCGAAAAACAACGTTAAGGTCATATCAAGGTCATTTCAAGGTCAAACTGTCAAAAAATCATAAAAAAATATGTATTTTTACTTTCATACCGGATACCAGAATTAATTCCTAGGCTGCATCAATTAATACTCGGGTCATAGTGTGGTGGTTAAGCTTCCATAATGAAACTATTGCGCATTTTATGATTAAAGCATGAAACTTCAACTATTATTAGCACATATCCTGATATTTATTTTTTATTGTGAAGGTAAGCTAAATTCAAACCCTGATAACCTCTAGGGGTCATTGACATCGAAAGGTCAAAATTCTCCTTCGCGAAGCCAAAAGTGGGGAAAATTGTACTATATTTATAAACTATTTTTGTATTCCAGAAATATGTCAAATGCTCTAAGAGACTACTATTAATGTTAAGAGTAACATCAAAGTCATAGCAAAGTTACATCAAGGTCATTTCAAGTTCAAAATAGAAAAAAAATGTGAAAATTTCAACTTTTTATCAAATTCAACACGGTTAGTGGTGCAATTAACTATTACAAAGACTGATTTTGAGACATTATTGGTCAGACATATTTTCCACACACATTTTCAAGACATTGAGGGCAGTGTAACACTGGGAGGGGTATCACACCCTTATTCCCCTTATTACACTCATTCCTCAATGTTCAATTGAACGAGCAAATTGCAGCGTGCAGCAGTGTGAAACATTAGCTTGGGCTCCCATGACAAAATATCGATACATCATTGGATTTTGAAGGATCTCATGGTTTGGAATTATGATTTACTGGGGTACCGTCTGAAAACAACGTACATGTCATATCAAGGTCACTTGAAGGTCAAACTGGCAGAAGTCCTAAAAATATATACTTTTACTTACTTACAACCCTGTTGACCTCTTGAAATTCAGCATTTATTTGCAGAATATGTATCAGATAGATAATTTGGTGATAGTGATAACACACAGTCATTATATGTCCTAATATATTATATGAAAACACACACTCTTGAAATGATCTTAAGCTCTCTTTGTATGTCAACTGTAGCCGTCTTGTACCTAGATTGGTGTATATAAGAGTGAGAGGCTACGTTAATCAGTATTTTAAAAAT
Source organism: Flabesymbios commensalis (assembly GCA_964017125.1). Lineage (NCBI taxonomy): Eukaryota > Metazoa > Annelida > Polychaeta > Terebellida > Flabelligeridae > Flabesymbios > Flabesymbios commensalis. Next base: position 14,257 of record CAXHKU010000923.1, on the reverse strand, counting down.
ATACAGCGATATGATGTTATTCACAGTGTTATAATCTAATACTAGTATTTTTCGTGGTAACGAACTAGGGTTATACCACACATTTAAACCCATATGTATCTATTTCGCTTATGAAGGCACCATTCAATTACATGGGGGGGGGGGGTGAATTGAAAATAACTAAATATTTATTTTATTTTTTATCTGCAGAAGTTTATTTTTTCACAATTAAGCAATATATTTATTTCAGTTTGTGTGTGGAGATATATATCTATTTCACTTCCTTATATAAATGAGGCTTGGATTTGTTTTAGGACTATTAAATGATGTTGCCCATAAGCTGAAATAATTATTTATATAAAATTTAAATATTCATTTACAACATCAGACAATGATTTATTTCACGAAAATTTAGTTTGGAAATTTTATTTACAACATCGGACAATGATTTATTTCACGAAAATTTAATTAGGAAATATATATTTCAAAAATATTCCGCTCCCCCCTTTTAATTGAAGGTGCCCCCCTTATGTAGGATACAAGTGAACAAGTAGATTATTACTGATAATTGTCTTATATACGTAATGGATACATGTGCCGTCAAGTAATTATCACAGCGTGTAATACTCTAAGAGAGGAATTTTCAAGAAGAATTAGCAAAAGCATAATTGATTTCGGTGATTTCTTGGCAGCCATTCTGATTTTTTTAATTCTCAAGTATGAGAGCTCTACATCCGCCCAAATATCAATATGGGCGTGATTAATTTGGAGAGAGAAAACTATATCAGCCAAAAAGTGTTTTATGAAAATAAGATTTGTTTTCAATCCCTTTTAACGTCTACTAATCCGTTTTAACGGTCTACTATTCCGTTATAACGGTCTAGTATTTCGTTATAACGGTATAGTATTTCGCTATAGCGGTATATAAATCCGTTATAACGGTCTACTGTCCCGTTATGGCTGTCTAGTATTTCGTTATGACGGTTTAGTATCACGTTATAACGGTATACTATCCCGTTATAACGGTCTAGTATTTCATTATAACTGTCTACTATTCCGCTATAACAGTCTCGTATCTCGTTATAGCAGTCTACTATTTCGTCATAATGGTCTACTAATCCGTTATAACTGTCTTCTATCCCGTTATAACAGCATAGTATTTCGTTATGACGGTCTAGTATCACACTATAACGGCCTACAAATCCGTTATACCAGCTTGCTCATCCGTTATAACGATCTACAATTCCGTTATAACTATCTAGTATCTCGTTATAGCGGTCTACTATCTCGTTATAGCGGTCTAGTATTACGCTATAACGGTCTACTATCCCGTTATAGCGACCTAATAGCATTTTGCTATGACGGTCATAGCGGTCTAGTCATTCGTTATAAGGGTCTACTATTCCGTTATAACGGTTTAGTATTCCGTTATAACGGTCTATTAATCCGTTATAACGGTCTACTGATCCGTTAAAACGGTCTAGTATTTCATTATAACGGTCTCGTATTTCGTTATAACGGTCTGGTATTTCGTTATAGCAGTATAGTAGCTCGGTATGGCAGTCTACTAATCCGTTATATCGGTCTACTAATTCGTTATAACAGTGTAGTATTTTGCTATAACGGTCTACTAATCCACTATAATCCGTTATAACGAAATAGTAGACCGTTATAAATTCTCAAGGATAAGAGCTCCACATCCGCCCATATAACAGCACATACATGGGTAATTCAAAGAGAAAAATCTATATCAGCCAAAATAAAGATATCTACGGAAGTGCAATTATTTTCTACTCCGTTGTAACGGTCTAGTATTTCATAAAAATTGTCTACCATTTTTTTATAACGTCTACAATCCGTTATAGCGGTCTCCTACTTCGTGATAATGGTCTTGTAGGTCGATATAACGGTCTAGTATTTAGTTATGACAGTGTAGGCTACTAATCCGTTATAACTTTTACTGTACGGCTATAAGACGGTCTAGTATTTCGTTATAACGGTCTACTACTTTGTTATAACGGTTTATAACAAAATAGAGGATCGTTATAACGAAATATTAGACCGTTATAAAAGGATAGTAGACCGGTATAACGGATTAGTAGACCGTTATAACATATTAGTAGACAGCTATAACGGATTAGTAGACCGTTGTAACGGATTAGTGGACCGTTATACCAGATTAGTAGACCGTTATGGCAAAACTCTAGACCGTTATAGCAAAATACTAGACCGATATAACGAAATAGTAGACCGTTGTAACGAAATACTAGCCAATTATAACGGGATAATAGACCGCTATAGCGCAATAATGAACCGTTATAGCAGAATAGTAGACCGTTATAACGGATTAGTAGACCGCTATAACGAAATACTAGACCGTTATAACGAAATGCTAGACCGTTATAACGGGATAATAGACCGTTATAACGAATTAGTAGACCGTTTACGGATGAGTAGATCGTTATAACGAAATAATGTACCGTTATTACGAAATACTAGATCATTATAACGGAATAGTAGACTGTTATCACGGATTAGTTTTGCGTTATAACGAAATACTAGACCGTTATAATGAACATTTTATACTGGACCGTTATAGCGGAACAGTAGCTCGTTATAACGGATGAGTAAAGCGTTATAACGAAATACTATACCGTTATAATGGAATACGAGGCCGTTATAACAGAATAGATGTGCCAAGTCGTTAATATTATATATCCTATTTGATGGTTGTAAAAGGTTTAGTCTAGTTATAGTGCAATTGTTGCTGGCAAGTCATGAAAAAGCGCCTAATAGAAAACATTGCAGTCTATTCAGTATGAATTGAATACCGAACGATGGAACATCGTTTTTTTATATATCCTGGTGACAGGGTCTTAATTTAACGAGAAAATTTGGCAGTCATGACATCGATATTTTGTTGAGCTTTGTGAAACATTAATGTAGTGGTATGTTTCAAAAATCTCTTGTACATCTCCATATCGTGGATAATTTTATTTGTAAAATTTGCCAAATTTCTTACAAAGTTTGAGCTTTTGCGGCTACAATAAATTATGAAATTGATTTGTGGCGGCCATCTTAAATGTCAGTTAAATCTTGAACAACTTGCCTGTACATCCACATAATTATTGTAGGGAATGTGTTTGTAAGATTTTGATAATTTCTGATTAAGGTTTTGAGTTTTTACGCCATCAATAAATTATGAAATTGAACTCTGGGAGATATTTAGCATTTTGGTAGCCTGTTTAAAAATTCACTTGTACATCCCCATGTTGTTGAGAATGTGCTTTAAAATTTCAAACAAACAATAACGACTAGCTTTATAGTTATTGCACCCACGCTTGATAGATCCCGGTGCGACTAAAACCCCCCTTCCCCTACGGACATGGGATAAAAGCCTGCTCGACACTTCCATTGGGATATTAGGGTCATGCTAAGAATATAATTATATACAATTCAACGTTCTAATCGACCAGTTATAATCAATATAAATGTCCGTCATTTCCTCTAAATTTATGTGGTCTTCTAACAACTTCCAGCTACCTGGAACATTAGACTGGAGAGACTAGATAAAGGTGATGGCATCAACGATATACTTATGGCTCGCATGGCTTACACTATGCATTTATCTACAGTAGGCCTATAGATAATAATCAGATGTGGTCCCGAATTAAAAGACACTGTTTTATTGACCAAACTTATTGAAGGAGACATGATTGCTACATGAAGGCTAGTAAATGTATAACCAATAGGACTAAATCCAATTAAATTAATGGAAATCACGATAATAAAATTCTGATCTGTCTTTAAATTATCAGATATGGCTCACCTGCATAAATTTAGGTTGATATAGATAGATGTGATTCTAGAAAAATTGTATAGATGCCACCAGACTGAAGCTCAGGCTCCTTTAAGTGAAGACACGTTTGAAAAAGAAACTGGAACAGCTCTGAAGAAGATATGTGATCATGGTAACAGTTTTGGGCAGTGTGACCTTGAAATGACCTTGACTTGACCTTCAAATTGCTTTCGGATGGTACTCCAGTAAAACACAATCCCACCCCATGTCAAACTTCATAACGTCATCCTATGGGAGCACATGCAAATGTTTTACAATGCTGCATAATTGTAATTTGGCCCGCTCAACCAAATATTGAAGAAGGAGCGTAATAAGTGGAATTCCTAGGAGATAGCCTCCTTCCCAAGGTTGTTATTGCCCTTTAATCCTAAAATGTGTGTGGAAAATACATGGGACGAAGAATATGTCAAAACCAGTCCTCTGTAAAAAATTACAGCACAACAACTGCGTGGAAATTGATAAAAAGTGGACATTTTAACATTTTCTGCCAGTTTGACCTTTAAATGACCTTGGTGTAACTTTGATATGACCTCGGTGTCATGTTTTTTATTTGAAAACAGTCTCTTCGAGTATTTGACATACTTTTGGGACACAGATACAAATCATAGATATTGTAATATACAATTTTCACTACTTTTTGGCTTTGCCAGTGAATATTTTGACCTTTCGAGGTCAATGACCTCTAGAGGTCATCAGAGGTCAAATCCAGTTTACCTCCACATCTTAAAATGACCCTTGGGATATGTTCTACAAGTGGTAGAAATTTCATGCTTTAATCATAAAATGCACAATAGGTTACCTTATCTGCTAAACTAGATCGAAAATGACAATCAATTAATTTTATGATTTAAAAATAAAACTTTAATGTGGTGGTATATGCTGATAAAATACATAACTACTTTTTCGGGAGTGCTTTCTCCAAATATTTTATATTTTATCTGTCCTTTTTATTAAATAAGATTATATTACGTAAAATGTCAGAGAAAAAATAATAGTATACCACAAAAAAATAATTCCATTGCATCTACATTATCTGATTTTAGTACAAAAAATAAATTATTTTTGAATGTCCCCCCATGTCTTTAACCCCCCTTCACTTTCTTATCGGTGTACACAGAAACACACACCCAGGCCCAAGTTGCTCGTCAGATGCTCATCTTTCCAATGATAACCCACAACAAATGTTGCAGAGGGGGAGCGACAAACTCCTATTTTAAAGGCTTTTTTGACACCGGCTCCCAGCCTATGATATACAAGCCAGTATAATAAATACATCATCATCATCATTTATTTATTATACTGGCATGTACATCATATACAGATCATGGAATCACTGTTTCTAAAAAATAGATGTCAGGATAGTCGCCGCCGGTCATTTTGCAGTGAGTGGGACATAACTGGGCGTTCCATGGGCAAACACTGCTCTTTCAAATTCATTCATGCCTTAGCAGTATATGACAAATTGTTTATTGTTTGTATCGTTATTAAATTACCATTATGCTCAAATAAAAAAAACTTCCTAATTCTACCACCACGCATTGACCATCGTCAGTATATTGTCACATTTGGTGTGCACCTGTGAAATAAAATCTTTCAGGGCTTAGGTAAAAACAGACATGTCAGATGTCCCATAAATCAATCATGTAACAGACTAGTGCAACACTTGAATAGTGTTGCTTACTTAGATTCAAAAATATATTTAGTTCGTGTTTTTTACTTTCTGTCTAGTGATGTCAGTGTACATATATGCACTGTATGGTTCTGCATCGTTCACTTTTATTATTGTATGTAACATTTGATATCTATCATGTGACTGTCAGAAGATCTGTTTCTGTGAATGGTTTTTAGTTTTATTAGACTACATATCATGTAGATATACGTCATAACGTTCACAGTTTATAATTATCATTATTCTCATGGTCACACGATTCATGGTCGGTTTTACAAGAGACATGTGGATTTTTTCTCATTTTGATGCTGTTAACTAGTGGAAATGTTATGATTTATTTGAAGTACTAACAGAAATAGTTTATCCAGTCAAAATGACATTAAAACGAGGTATTAAAAACGAGGCTATTTTCTTTTTGAATTACATTTTCGCATTTTGACCTTGAATTACCACACTAATACCAGAAAAAGATTATTCAGCCAAAATAAATTACACATTTGCGCATAAATTTGACCTCTAATTGACCTTTTGACCTTGAATACAACCTTGAATCATCATAATTTTGCCAGAAATAGTATTCCAACATCAAAATCCATCATGAATATGTATTACACTTGCTCCTAGCTGCAAAATCATAAAATTATGCTCAGCAAACAGAATGCCGGGCCATCTTGGATTGATGTAAATTAGGTAGCCTTCCACCGAATGGATATTAGAAGATTTTCTTTTGATGATTCTGAGCTGATTGGTGAAAAAACGTATGCAATTTGTGGTGGGTCTTTTTATATTTTTATTGGACTAGGGTCGACAGCTGGCGTCTTGAGTTCAATGTGTTAATTGACCAGAACGCTCTCAGTAAAGTGCTCTAGATATTGGACATGTTGATATAGACTTATTTTGTGATGTGGGCTTGCATTATATAAATAGACAATTTTATAAATATAGATATAAAATCATTTTGCAGCTAAAAATATTTCTCCCTGAAATCAACATGTGTTAAATGAGAGGTTGACTTCAAAGGGTTTTTTGAAAATGTTCCCCCACTTTATTATCTGGAATCTCTGAATGTTTTCTGAATACTTTGCCATAAAAAATAGTTATGTTGCAATTTGTTCTAGGTTGAGTCATTTGTGATCGTACATTGACTGGACTATATGCTCTTGAGGCGTTATTGATGAGACCACCGTTATAAATATACTGGTAATTATTCCGAAAACAGCAAATTTAACCAGTATTATTTCTTAATTAGGTTTAAACATATTTATTTATCGAGTTCAAAAGATAGCGTTACACTATTTAATATGTTTTCTTCATTTCTTAATGACACCGCGCATGGTCGCCAAAAATGATAAAATCAGAGATAACCATTGCTCTAACATGATTCTAGAACATTACGATTGTGAGATCCTAATATTACTAATATTAAAAAGTACAGGATGTCTGATTTGTACGTTTTTTAAACCAGAATAATTCGCTTCTACTCCGATATGTCCCATATAAAGGTAATTCATGGGCAGATGAGTCTGCATGAGAGATCAGCTAACTAAATGTAGTTTATCTTGAATCTGTTGTCTAGAAAACTGATTTAGAAAACTGATTTTATCATGTCAATCAACGAAGCCAAGCAACACGCCATACGAGGTAAATGAAATCGTGGTAAGATTGTGTTATCCAATATAGGTATACCATAAACTTGTCTCGGAAGGTCATGATGTGATGTACGCGTAAATTTGGACAATAACGCATATAACACCGTACTGTGCACTGTAGGCATTTGAACGGTTTGGAACATTGTACATGCACACCCATGCTGACAAAATTGGATGCACCGCTTGCGATTTTGCATTTTTTATGTCTAGCAATTGATGATTTAATATTTTGGACGACATTTTTTATGTTCGTGCAAAATAACTGTAACAACAAAAAACGTACACATATATGGATTAGATGAACTGGTAATATATCTTTATTGACTTCTAATACGTGGCATGTCTGTTACTGTCAGGTATTGCCGTGGTAACGTGTAGAAAACTGTCGTAACATTCTAACGTGATGTAGCTTCTAATACCATTCTGCTAGTAATAAATCTAGTAGCATACAACTAGCCAAAAGTATGAAATTAGACCAATCGGTTTGCCTGATTCTTGGCGTTACTTTGGCTGTTAAAACCAACCGTCGTTTAACAGAGACTGTCAAAGCTAAAATGGTATATCTATTCATACGGTGAAATCAAACAAAAATGCGGAAGAACGTAATGGCACATTTACAAACTAAAGGCTTATAAAGTTCAAACTCAATTAACTTGTCCTAATAATAAAATACCATCTAGCATCTCAAGTTTAGTCTTAATCGACCTAAAATTAACATGCAAGCATAACTCTAGCATGTTGTTTCTGGCTGGTAATCATTTCGGAATAATTGGCTTCAAGGTTGATCCCGTTGATCCCGAGTATCGTTCTTCCAGTGCCTAAAGTGTTGGCCTTATTCTGACACATGTATAAACATAACGTCGTCCACTGGCGATTCAGTCAGGCGCGGCCTGTTACGTATCTAAACAACTAAAATATAAGCCCCGAGATCACTAATATAAAATAAGCCGTACGGTAATATGGGCAATATTCTATCGTGACACCCAACATCGGTGCAATGACCAATTTCTGAAAAAAAATCTAAAAAATAAGTTAAACATTGAGCTAATAGTGGAAAAGCGTCAAAAAGTTACATTGGGACTTCAAAACTGTTGGCGGATGGCAAATAGCGGGGATGGTATTGTACTGCGGTAATTAACATTGGCGGAAATCCGTTTGAATACTTCACTTGGCATAAGGCGGGTTGGCATTATAACCGGGGGCAATACAGCGGGGTAGCACTGTATTACACTTGTGTTTGTCACTCGATAGATATATTATCATTGACGTGCAGCTATTATTATGCTAGAAATGTCATGTTAAAATTTCAAAAAAATTTGACCAGTAGTTTTTGAATTTTAGCGCCAACAAGAAAAACGTGACGCCGGACAGAACCTGGCACGACTAAAATCCCCCTTCCCCTACGGGTGGGGGGTAAAAACCTACTAACGGTGGTCACGTGGCCATACACTTTTTCGGCGTCACAATAGAGAGTAGAGAGTTCATTACAGGTATCTGTAGGCAGAGTTGAAAATGAGGCTTACCATGGGACAAAAGATCAATTTCCAAGAAATGACATGTGCACATATGGTGTGTATCAGCATTTAATTTGGAATCTGCTCTAGAGGCTGCATGAATCAGCTTCTTCCTCCATTCATCCTGTGTTAGGGATATGCCTGCTCTTGGGAATTATACATAACTGACTAGACTAGCAGCACTAGAAGTTACACTTGGTGAATAGTTGTGATCCAGCTGATGTGTGGGCAGACGACGATCAGGTGGATTTGACTTCTTAGTTTTCTTCTGATGGTTTGTACATCTAGGGATGCAACAATTTTTCCCCATACGTTGTATTGACTTCAAGTACTAGTACAGCATAATAAACATGATAAACACAATTCATGATACAAAAAATATGGATGTAGCAGGTAGTTTAAATTGAATAATTAATAATTGCTGGAACTGCATCAAATTATAATTAAATCAAATTATTTCTTCCAACTAAAGTAATATAGAAACTACGACTGGTGGTATCGCATAGGCTAGTTAAAAAAAATGTGAGTTTAAATGATGGACTTGAACTAAATTTTAAAAGTGATATAGAGAGATAGATATAGTATAGGCCTAGATACATGTATATAGTAAAAGTCACTTTACTTTGTCACATTTGCGTTGCATGCTTTTCGCCAATTACTGACGCAATTTTCATCCGATTGTCATGAAATTTGGCAAACATTATTTTCTAGTCCAACGGCAACTTCCCTGAATTTCAAGAAAAAATATTATGTAGTTTAAAAGCTAGACCATTTTGGCATTTGACATGTAGGCCCAGTAACGCTCCTCTATAAACCCATTGATTTCATTCAGCTTTAATCGCGAAATTCTACTACATGTCAAATGGTCTAGCTTTTGCAATACTTACTAAAATTTCACGAAATTTTCTGGGAAGGCGCCGGAATAGCCTAGTTGCAAAGAGTGCTTGCAAAATTTCATGTAAATTGGTCAAGAATTGAGTGAGAAATCTGCAAAAAACACCCAACGCTGGTGGAAGTTGACTGCAACTTCATTGACAGTAAGGGCCTACGAGGCCCACATTCCACAGTGAGAGAGTCAGTGCAACAGTACCAGTACCAGTAGGCCTACCAGGCCCACATTCCACACGACCACAGCACAGGCACAGTGTCACTGTTAGTGCCCACTTGACTTGTTTTAAGATCGATGTGTGTAAACATTTAATTAATCTAATGTTAACAAAAAATATCGTCCTAGAAAGTATAGATCTACAGTGAATTTTACATGTTTTATGGGTTTGTACGTTGTCGCGGACACAGTCTATAATAGGCCGATATGCCTGGGCAGGCTGGGGCTGGGGCGCCGCTTGCGCGGCGGGCGATAAAAAAGTGATTTGTGAATAACCTTGTATTATAAACTAAATTCATGCTTAAACTAACATAAAAATGAAAACAAATCTACTGTGACTTTTGACAAGTTTTGTAAAGCGACGAGGGGCAATTAGTATGACTATTATAGCATTACTAGCCAAATGAATAATATATTTCGTTACCTGGTAATCAGCTGATCAGTGCAGTGTTTACAAAATCTTATTCTTTCATGCCCCCCCGCTGAGGGCGCTGCTCGATACATAACATGACCGCGCCGTCTCCATATGAAATCGGCCGAGTGCGCGATCCCGTTAGACCTGTAGACTACAGAATCAATGATATTATCAACGATCAGAGGGCATTGGTAACATCGGCCTATATAAGACAACACGCTCTGGAAAAGCCTCACATTGTCAGTGTGCAAAACCAGACATGGCGCAGACAGAAGGCACGCATGATGAACTTGAAATGTATTGTTTCAGTCGCTATTATACCAATATTATATTACAGACACAGGCACGCAAGATGAACTTGAACAGTTAAAGTGTATAGTTGCAGTCATTATTAGTCTCACATCATGACACTCAATATTGTATTTATCTTACTATACGCTGTCGTCACCGCCCTTCTCGTGAGCACACAGGAAATAACGTCAGGTAAATTTCATTTTGATTTGTATTTTTTTTATTCCTTTATGAGATAATCATATTATAAGTGATTGAGAAAGAGGTGGCGCAATGATTAGAGCATGGAGCTTTGCCGATGTAGCTGCCTGCCTTGCAGTTTCGAACCCCGCTTGGTGCGGGATTTTAAGAGAAATATCATGTTTCTCGCCTCACAAAATTGCTGTGTCATTTTGCAAGGTATTTTATCCTCACATGCTTCACTAGACTCAGGTGTAAATTAGTACAGGGCAGGCTTGGGGTCAATGTACTCGGTACTTCGGTACTTTGGTACTCGAGTACCGATTGTGCAGTACTCGTCGGTACTTGGTACTCATACTTTTAAAAAGTACTTGTACTCGTACTTGTACTCAAGTACTTTTAAAAATAAAAGTACTTTTAACGAGTACTTACGACTACTTTACGAGTACTAGTCATCTTAAATTGATTCAAAATAGCTCACATGCAAACCACAAATCAGTCTAGCGGGATATGGAACATTCAGTTAAAGATTCGTTTACCATCCATTTAGCTATTATATTGAAAAATGATTTAATTAATACTTTAAAATTATTTCAAAACTAGTCTAATTACTGACACCAACTTATAACAGAAGTGCACCTTTTTACAATATCATGATGCTAATTTATTGTTCTGCCTTGTATATACTAGCATCCTCGTGTAGTTTGCAAGGTAATTAAATAGCTATTCTTGAATAAAAGACAAAAGACGTGTCTTTGGAAAACAGGAATACATGTTGGTATAATATTTACAAGTGACTATACTATACAGTAGAACTAATAATCATTGAAGGGGGGGGGTGATTTCAACAATGATGTCCCGCCATTTTAAAATCACACTCACAACTCCTCGTTCTTCGCAGCTAAACCCCAGCAAACACGGGACATTGAACCAATGGTGGTATAATGTTGGGCCAACGTTGAAGACGGTGTACCAAGATTACTATAGGTTCAATTTCTCGTGTTTGTTGGGACGATCAATCGGTATTTGCATAATATTTGCACAATATTGGCCCAATGCGTAGACACTTAGCCGACATTTCCCCAGCACCGGACAAATAATGTCACTTGAGTGAACATGTAGCTTATAACTGTTATCTTATAAAGCAGTTGAGACTCTGAGTGGACTAAGATATCCTTAAAACTGCCATAGCTCATACAACTCTGTACCAATGTTGTGTGAGTACCAAAAAACACGACCGCAACAACGCGACGTCTTATCTACAGTGACCTTACAATGCCGGGCCAATGTCCAAGACAATTGGCCAAGAATTAAACAGCATTGTACCGAGAAGTACATAGGATTAACACATGATATAACAGTACTGTTCAAACAAAAATGACCAAGGTAATTAGACGGCAAACATCACCCTTTAACTGCGGGACACCACTATTATTTATATATCATTAGGCCCCTATTACAAATCACTTATAATGCGGCTCATCCAAAAAAAAATGGATCCCTGTATTCACTAAAAACAAGAAAAAAATAAAAGTAAACAAAATTATGCACAATTGTTTCAAGACGTCAGGTGTCTATCGAACTAAACAACCCTAAAACGTACAATATACATTGTGTCAGGTCACCAGTAAGCAGCAGGTAAGGCAATTTTTTTTATTTGTCTATTTTTTTATATCGTGATTATGTAGTTTGTCATTTGAAGATACAAATTGAGTCAGCAATAATAGCTACAAATTAGTGAAAAATATAATTGAACACGTTAGTGTCGCGTAAGGGTTAAAGGTGTGAGGTTACATAATGGTCAATTGTCTGCCTACGACGGCTTTCTATAACCCTCTCCGTCCCGAAATGTGATGACGGACCGAGTATAAAAATAAATACAACAGTGAGGTGCTCCTCAAAAAATTTTTTTTTTTAACTAATTATAGGCTAATTTCTCAGCGGATGCCCGGGCTGAATCTTGTACGGATATACATGTATTATGGTAATACATTTGATTTGATACCACGGTCTCCAGCAGCTAAAGTGTGCCTGTTATCGTAAAACAATTCTGCCGTTCACAGCCAAAAGACAATTCTGTTTACTTTACAAGTAAGCAGATACCGCCTTTTGTTTTTTCAGGGCAGAATTGTTATCGTTTACCCTTAATAGCCTTGATCTTTTCCTTGACACAATGTGTGTTCAGGCTCATTGAAGCGTTTATTACAGTGGCGGCCAAATGTTGGCGGCACTGGCCTAAAATTTTACAATCATTAGGACTACGGCAAGTTTTCAAGCTAGTGTGTTTTGCAACGTAAAGCTTTAGACACAGACAATTTATATACTAGTATCAGAAATACATCGGCTAGTATGTACTTATTTATTTATTATGATTCGTCACATAGTAGGCCTACATGTAGCATACAATACAATACTTTGTACACTGAAATGCATTATTGCATTAGGAAAATGCATTATTATACTATTGGCTGGGACATGGCATCAGATATGCAATATCAATAATAGGCCTGTCCCATGAAATATTATTTTCATCACTAATATTATATATATATATATGTGACCAGATCTGGTAAAATGAGTCTAAGTCGCATATTTAAATATTGGGGTTATTAAGATATACCGCACCTACACAAAGATACCTTTAAAATAATATATATCACACAACTCTGTAGCGTGTGTAACTATTTTGTGAAAATGGCATTTGACGTTCAAAAAGGCAATTTGTGCACTTTTGGAAAATACCACACAATTGTATTAAAAACTGAATAATTTTTTTTTCATTTCCACTCCATTTTCTCAATAATCGTTTGCCAAAGTGTGACTTAAGACTCATTTCGCCAGATCGGGTCACATATATCAACATGAAGTAAAATATATTATAATCAATTATTTATTGAATAAATTTAATGTAATTAATTACAGTTTACACCCGGAGTTTACAATCAAAGTACTCGGTACTTGTACTCAAGTACTTTTAAAAGTACTTGTACTTGTACTCAAGTACTTTTGAAAATCCAGTACTTGTACTTGTACTTGTACTCGTCATTTTTTCAAGTACTTGTACTTGTACTCGAGTATTTTTGTCCAGTACTCGCCCCAAGCCTGGTGTAATGCCGTGGGATTTTCTTGTTAATGTATGACACCATACATCAAAATTTTCAGAAGATTGCGTAGAACCAGAAAAAATAGGGTGTCAATTTTTCTTTTTAGTTTTAGTGACACTTTCAGTCCCATGGAAAAAGGGGTGAAACACAGCATTTTTATACTAACGTAACAGCCAAAATTATATTTTATGCACATCAGATATCAATAAAATAATCCAAATTATAGATAATATTACACACAATGTTCAGAAGAGGACGCAGATATAAAAAAATGTTATTTTTAGCTGAAATGACACTTTAGGCTCAATAACTAAAAAATAAAAATAAAATGATTTTCACACCACCATAACACCCTTAATACTGCATATTTTTTCAAACGAAATACAAAACAAATTCTTTGTAAGAATGGGTGTCGATAATTCATGTAAAAAATCAGTTTCAGTGACTCTTTAAGTCCTATGGGAAAAAGAGAAAACATCATTTTTATACCAA